>CM042448.1:11488463-11768463 GCA_023631565.1 Gymnocephalus cernua | reverse complement strand
CTTTGTCCATTGTTCTCCTTCAGAGGTCAGCGAGCACCTGCTCACAGTGTCACTGTCTATTACAGTCTGTTGTAAAACCATTGAACATCTGGTCTTCCACAGTTTAAAACAAACATGCAGATGATCAGCTGCATCAGTTATTTATGTTTCCCAGACATTACATCTCTCAGGATACAGTACATCACAGATTTATAACACAGATCGAAACCCAGTGCTTTTGTTTTTGTGATTGTTCGTGTGCATTTTGAAGGAGCAGAGAAGGAGCCAGGTGTGAGTGTTGTGGAGGTCCAGGGTAATCAGACAGTGGACTGTTCCCTTGTCTTCTCCCCCACCCAGGTGAGATTTTGACCAAATGTCTCCCAGTGTACACAGTATCATGAAGATTGAGAAAACCATGCTCAAATGCACATTTAGGATCCGTGAATTGACTGTTCTTTAAACCCCTCCTCGCAACAGCGACTATCCAATCATAGTTTAGCGACTGTTACTAGGCACAGCAGGTCGGACAAAAAAATTCCTAGTCCAGGCTGGCAATAAATCTCTTTCTGATTCTGATTTCTCATTCTGACAAGCTTTAGATGTCTCCACTTGCTGAAATAGTGTATAGAGGGCTCTAGTAAGAGAGATACTGAATATACAAATGAGAGTTTATAGGGTTGTGTCTTTTTAAGCCTTAGCCTTGTCAAAAAGAAAAATTCCAAAGGGCAAAAGTGTGAGGAATGGACGGTGTGTGTGTTTATCTGTAAACGTTAGCTATGATAGTTAGCATGTCCAGGTAACTAGCTTACTACCTTCAGCAGTAACCAAGAGTTAAAAAACAGCTAGCACTTCCACTGTGTAATATATCCCTACTGTGTTAAAGCGTAACTCTCGCCAAAATGCAACCTTGGGTGTTTTTGTGAACGTACCCGAGTCAAACTTTAGTTTTTAAAGCATAATTAGGACGGAAGCGCCACTTTTAAGATTTACCGTATTCTCGTTTTTCGGTCAAATGGCCTTTTGAATGGGAGAGCTAGGGGCACTTTTATCCTAGCCTCAAAATAGCTATTTTTAAACACTAAGAAGGCTCGACACAACATGAAACTTTGCTCCAAATATCACCAGGGGCTCTACACATTAAGGCAAGCATTAAGAACATTGTTTGTGTACACAGATTTACTAAAAAGAAAGGTTTTGAACAACTCACCGTAGCTCTTGTTTTTTCCTGCCGCAGCCATTTTATCAGTCAAAAAGAGTTGATTTCCGAATGCAACGTAACAGGGAGGAGAGTATAGATGGAAAGCTCCTAAAGCTTAGTCCAATATAAATGCACGGATAATTTGTTGTTTTGTCCTTAGTGAAAAACAATATTGACCTTGTAGTTGAAAAAGGAGCCTCATATAAGAATGACATTTCCTTCTATGGAGTCCGTTCATTCGCATTCGGAGATTGATTCTTTTTTAACTAAAGTTTGACTCGGGTACATTAACAAAAACTCCCTAGGTTGCATTTTGGCGAGAGTTAAGCTTTAAAGCCAGGAAGTCCAGGTTTCTATCTAGTTAAGGCTAGCTAACCCTAACCCTAAGAGGTTTTTGTCCAGGCCAAACTTGTTATCTGAGATAGTGTTGGCAGAGACGGCAAAATGCCTTTTCCATTAATATTCAGCCATAATAAGCCATGTGAAATATGTGTTTCTTAGTCTGTGTTGTTTACTGCTGCTGTGGAAGCTGCTGGTACACATACAATTTTGTTTATGTGCCGCACAGAGTCGTTGATTCAAGTTGTCATAATTTAACGTGCAGAATTGAAATTGAGTGGAAATCATGCCCAACTGGCACTAAAGCTTGACAGGCATAGCAACTGTAACTAATGGGGGCTGGGTTTAGGGAACGGTCCATTACAGATCTTGCTCCCTCTCATCTTAAAGCTTTAAAATGTTTGTTTGTAAAAGTGATCCATTAAAATATTAAGGAAGTAGAGATGGACAGTCAAGGAAATGTCTCCCTGCAGGAAGCCAGTTATGACTTTGACCTGCCATTGATGGTCAATGGAGTGAGATGGCCCACTGCTTCTCTGTCTCCTTTTCTCACTCCGCCCTCCTCCTCCATCTCCTCCTCGCTGTCAGCTGGCAGCAGGAAGCATGTCGTCAAGCTTCTTCCCCAGTCTGTCACCATGGCGACACAACGGTCACAGCGCATACAGGCCGCAGGTGGGGTCATCAATGTGGAGTTAGTTGTGTGTGTGTGTGTGTGTGTGTGTGTTTGTGTATTGGTGAGTGATGTCTATGTTTTAAAAATGATTCACTATATACCTTCTGCTGGAGTGAAACTTAAATCACAGCTGAAATACTTATACATTGTATGTGTACAGAACAAATGTCATACAGTATGTGGCACTATGTTCACATAGCCAAATGTAATGTTTTTCTTTCCTTGCTGTTGTTAAAAATGTTTTTAGTGCTGTGCGCCCCACTGGAAATGTCCCCCACTAGCCTAGAGTTCCACGTGGAGCCCCTGGCACCACAGTCTCATGCTTACACTAAGGTATCAACAAGGGGCTATCTGCAGCTTATCATTTTCTTACTTCCATTCCCACAATTTCTCTCTATTTTCCCCTTTTTTCAAGCTTACCCTCAACTTTCTTACTCCAACTCCTCATTTTTTTACCTGTACCTGTCATCTTGTAGTATGTACCATCCTACTGGATATCTGATAGCACATTCTGACAAATAAAATGATTGTTTTTTTATCTTCTCTCCCTCTGCAGACAGTGGAGCTGAAGGCAGTGTGTGAAGAGAGTGTGTTTTGGCGTAGGAGTGTCAAGAAACATGTAAACTGGTGGTTTGACTGCAGAGCAATAGCAGAGCACAGAAAAGAGGGGGAGCTATGTATGGTGTCTCCATCAGCAGGCAGTCTGGAGCCTGGGCAGTCCATCTGCTTGACGGTCAGCTTCAGCCCTGAGGATATCACAACTGGTGAGAAATGATTTGAAACACAGTCGCATTATGATCTCTCACTGCTATCGACCCCGGTAACATACACATTCATGTCAGTGTAAATTTAAAAAAAAAAATTCCAACTTTTTTTATTTGAATTTTAAATTTTCAAAACACGTGACATAACACAATCCATGGGGAACAAAGCTTAGTGAAAACAGTGTGTCACTTCCCTCCAATTCCCCTACCCACCCCCTAACCAACCCAGTTCAGTTCCAAAACAGACGGGGACACAGAACACAGAACATGACATAGCCATCGATCAAATCTGGGTCCCTTGGCCTGAAATCCCCGAAAAAACTAACTGTATCTTGAGTGTCCTTTGCACAGCGATGTGCCATCTACACACCCCCAAGGACTCCCAGTGTCCCCAACTCCCAAAACAACAGATCAGTCCAACATCAGAACACTATCAGTACAAACAGGCCATTAGCTTGGCAGCATTATGTGCATAAGGTATAGCTCTCAAGGTCTCCACCTCATCAAAGAAAGGGAAAAAAAAACTAAAGAAAGAACAGAGGTACTGTACTGTTATACTTGCAGTCATGAAAATAAAAGTAAAGGTCAGGCAAAGAGTCAATTTAACTGCCAGCAGAACCCTTGGCACTTTAAGGTATGGAACGTAAATACACAAACAGCCATAAGAAAAGCTTGAGGCAACATTAGCAGCTTGTAGCTATGAGTCTTGAAAGAGTCTTACGGGGGGGGGGTTAGCCTGCGCTAGCATGCCGGGAGCTAACAGTGGTCCATTGCTGAAAGCTATCAAGCTACATTAGCCCCTCATGAGGGCATGAAGCTAGCAAAAAAAACAGCTATTCGGGCAGTTGTAACGTAGCCGCTATGTTGCCAGACGAAATCAGTCCTCCGTGGGTCCCGACCTGCGTTGGTGCTGAGAAGAGATGTAGTCCTGAGCCGCCTTAGGGGAAGTAAGCTGCCGTTTCAGCCCTACTTTGGTCCTAATGAACAACTTGGCCGGGAAATGCAGAGTGAGCCAGGCTATTTCATAAGAGTACCTTCTGATATTTGTCATATCATATTATGTGCATTATTGGCACGGGTTAGAACAAATTGAACCCAAAACTTATTTCACTATTTCATTATTCTTTACAAAGCAAAGAATGAACCATTCACAGTACTGCATGCTGTGCTAATGCGTTGAAATAAAATGTAAAGTGCATACACACTGAAATGCAAATTTGTGCCATAGCTGAACTTGCAGCACAATGTAAACAATGCACACCTCTAAAATAACATGTAAAGTGTATGTACACACTTAAATGCAAATCTTTGTCTCTTGTCTGAGCTGAACTTTCAGCACAATGTAAACAATGCATACCTCTCTAGGGCAGGGCCGTTTGTTTGTTGGATAGCTAGGCCTACTTGATTTTCAATTTTAGGACTAATATAGTTTTTTTCCTTCAATACCGTAATAACAAAATCCCCCCAAAAAGTATGCCTTTGATTAAACCAAAAGACACGTGTTGCACCGCAGGGTTTCCATTTGAGCTCAGTGTGTTTGCGTTTTGCTGTGTTTCACTGAGCGCAGGGCTTTACACACACACACACCCGGCTGGTGCATTGCAGAGAAAGGTGCAGTGACGACAGTCCGCTAACTGAAAAACGCACATGCAAGCTGAACTTTACCATGGTGATTTGTCGCAGCTCTGCAGCACTATCCCGTCCATCTCAGCTGAGAACGGCAAAATGTTGAGTTATAACCGACCAGTCTGATGGGTGTAGAGATCTGTGTGGTTATACTGCAGCAGCCTGGTTTTGGTCAGGTGACGGTAAACATTAGGGATGAGCGAGTACAGCATTATCTGTATCTGTATCTGTTAACCATATGAATAATCTGTAGCTGTACTCGGACTGGGCGGGGCCTAACTCGGAAGTGGGCGGGGTTTAACCCGGACGTGGGTCGTGTTGTCTTGAAATGGGCGGGGCTTTAACCGGCATGTTATTTTAAGCATGAAATTGATATGGGTTGATCAGAAGTTGTTATATTTATTGCTGATTAGAAAACTATTTACATGACAGCATCAGCATTGAGCTTCAGATCAATGGTTTTGATCACGATAACAAACGAACTATAACAGAACAAGTTTTGCAACAATGAATACAACACATGCGGTTGCAATTATGAAGTAAAATGTAATGATCATGAGTTTTCATACTCAACATAACTTTCTTTTTTTAACTTTAATTTTTTATGATCAGTGTGATTTTTTTTTTATTTCCACACCAGGTGTGTGTGTGTGTGTGTGTGTGTGTGTGTGTGTGTGTGTGTGTGTATGTGTGTGTGTGTGTGTGTGTGTGAGTGAGTAAGAGAGAGAGAGAGAGAGAGAGAGAAAGAGAGAGAGAGAGGGGCGGGGGTGACTGTGTTCTACGGATCAAATAGTCCGACGCTGTTAGAGCCAGCTGACGGTTTAAAAAAGAAAACAAATCTCCGACAGGCAGAGACGCAACGCGAGTCGCATTCTACCAAGCACCACGTACCCCACGTTTACCAGAACTCTACTGGTTAATAAGTAAGTACTACAAACCGAAGTAAAAAACAAACCTGAAGCTGAAGAGACCCTAAACGTTAACGGAAAAGACCCGCGAACCTGAGTGACTGAGGGAGAGACAGAGAGAGAGAGAGAGAGCTGTTCTCAGTGTTCTGTGTGCGAGTGAGCAGAGCGGGAGGGGAGGGGCGCTGTGACTACTAGCCTATCACAGAACGCAGACACAGTCAGCTACCTAATGAGGATTTTTATTCAATCCGAGCACAGATATTGACTCGTATTACTCGTATAATACTCATACTCGGCAAAAGTGCTTTATCCGTACCGGATACTCGTTTCAGCCGAGTATCAGGCTCAACTCTAGTAAACACATTACAGCCATGCGTAATGCCACTGTGCTTTGGTGAGGAGCGGCACTGGCTGGCTGGGTCCTTATCAGCTGCCGCCATCGTTGTACAATGCAAAATGGCGGCAAGGTAACTCCTTGGAACATTTTGGAAAATTCTGATGTTGATAGTTTTACAACTATCAATTTCAGAATTTTCTAAATTGGTATTCAATTGGGTAAATGTATATTGCATTGCATTGATTAATAAAACATTTTAACCAGCCGTAGTTATGTAGGTTATGAACCTAGCTTGATGCAAAATTATTAATTCACTTTTAGTCTGCACTGACTGACCGATGTGTACGTTTTGTCTCCTAGGCTCTGGCAGAGTGACCAAGCTGTCTCTACCTCTTTACCTTGGAGAAGAAGGAGGGGAGGGGTTGGGAGGAGAGGAGCTACATCAACCTTACAGAGAGCTGTCCATCACTATTATCCTACAGCTTCCCTGTATCACCATCCACCCCCCTCAAATCCTCCTTACACCAGTACCCCTGGGAAGCAATGCATCTGCCACATTCACCCTGCTGGCCTTAGGGTATCCTAGGTTGGTTTATATACACCCCAGGCAAAAAACTGATCCAGTAACTGTTACATTTTATGACTGCCTCACTTTTGATTATTTGAATCATGACACACGGACACCTGCTTTGTGATCACAGTTGTAGTCTCCAGCTTTTTGGGTAAGCTATATAATTAAAAACATTGATGGACTTATTTTGTAGTTAGATTTTTCTAATGTGTGCCAATTTACCTGCTGTGCCATTGGAGCTAAATGAATGCAGGAAACACTGCCACACATTAACTGACTATTATTCATTTCAATGGGATTTTTATCAATCAGGCCAGGACTCATTAGCTAATCCACATTCCTCTGTGGTTTGCATTGTTTAGATGTGTGGAAAGCAAGCTGGTGGCACTATTACAGTTCTGGCAACATTTTCTGACCTAAATCCCTGTGGCTGAACTCAGCAACATAGTGCATCTCCTCAAGAAAACATATCTGGGGCACTGTTTACATGCTACATATCTACATTAAACAATACAATTTGAGATATATTGAGAAGGTTGCCTATAATATTACATGGGAGCAAAAAGTTGAACATTGTTTTTCTACATATGCACTGTCTGTCCACCTTTGCAGTGGAACTATGGTATCAGCTGAAGTGGATGAGGTGGAACTGGAGGATGGGACAAAGACACAGCCTGTTTCCGTCATCTTTCCAGAGGGTAACAACATCCCTGCAAAAAACCAGGATAAGGTACAGCCCTGTACTCTGTGTTCTGTGTCATGTGGTTTATTTATTATTTATTTATTTTTTATTGCCGATTTATGGTATCGGAAATGTTTCCTCCCTGCCAAGAAGATATTATTTGGTGGGGTAAAAGTCACACCTCTAAAACTAAAATTAGTGAATGCAATTCATCCTTTGAAGGTATTCTATTATGGATGAGCAAGCAATTTAACATTCTACTCTAAATGTTATTGGTTTACTCCCAAAGTTGCTCTCTTAAAGCTATAGTTCGCAACTATATTATACTAATTAACGTCCGTTACATTCAAGTCATTGCCAAATGAGTTGATACAAAGCTAATTAGGGCTATCAGCGCCACACAACTCTTTGTATTTCTCAGTATGGCTATGTTTACAAAATGTCGTAGTCTGGCGACATTTGCACACAGCAGCTTGAGTGATGCGTTGAAACCACCACTGAGAAAGGCAAAACAGTCCCTCCAGAAAAACGCGATTATGCGATCGCAGAATTCAATGCATAATCAGCCAAAGTCCGCATATTTATGCGGGGGCCGCATTTTTTAAAATACGCCGCACTTTCGCCGCATAAATTGCCGATTTCCGCGCAAAATATGCGGGGCTTGCATGATTTCATAATCCCCGCATTTTCGTTGCAAAAAAGTCACATATATCTCAGCAGAAAGTTGAAAAATGTTGCGTTTACTTCACACAAGAGCAGCCATTTTCCCCTGTTGGCATGGGAACGTTATGAAGTGACGTAATTTCACCTACTGAGAACACAGTGTTGGGGAATCACTTTTTTTTCTCTTTTTCATCAAACCGCAGTTTTTGCAAGTTCCCGTAATTTTTGAAAGTTCCCGCAATTTCATCGCATAAAATGGCATAAATATCCCGCATATTCCATCGCATTTTTTAAGAAAACGTGCCGCATAATCAAGGATTTTTGCCCGCAACAATCACAAAAAAACTCCGCATTTTTCTGGAGGGACTGGCAAAACATCGCTGTTCAGCTTTGGAGACCAAGAGGATATACAAATTACAAAATGATTACCTGTTCTGAAGAGTCCATCATGTTTTTTTAAATTCTCCGTGTCTTCCTTGATTTGACAGGATAAACGCTACTAGCAACTGCGTGGAGGAGGGGTGGGGGTTGTGCTGATCACTGAAAGCTTGCGTCATGGGGATGTACCGACAGTGTTGTTGTCATTACTTAGAATTCCTCATGGAGGGGGGGGGGGCGACAGAAATTACGCACAATAGCTTTAAGACTGTTGATGTAACAAAAAGGGATTCATATGAGTGTACCTGATTTTCCTGGCTGGCACTTCAACAGAAACTCTATTATGATCTGTGGAATTATCCCACTTTCCCACTTTATCTGCAACCATAGAGACTTCCAGTAGGCATTCAGAACCAGGAGGCCAAGGTGACCTCTCTAATCTGCAGTGTGTCCTTCTGCTCCGCCATCTCTCTATCCCTCTGCACAACCATAACCTTCACTGACCACCTCCACAACAGGTAACTGGTTATTCTAAAACACCACCCCTCTTTTTATTGTATCTTTGTCTTTTTGGTTACTCTCTTCCTTCATCCCGCTCTTAAATACAGTGGGAAAAAATATCAATATTGCAATATATCGTTGCCCTTCTTTGTGTGATACGCGAATCAATAGGCTAGTACCAAATATTGATATTTTTTCATGGCTCCTCGAGGTGGCACTCAACACAGTAATGAGGGAAACTTGAACATCAGTTAACTAGCTGAAGAGGGAGAGGTTTGCAACGGGATGGCGGACAGCAGTTTAAGGAAAATAACAGATGCCCCAGCCACGTTTAAGTCTGAAGTCTGGACCCATAGTTGCTCTACAGTTCTGTCATTTTAATTTACAGACTGAAAAACTTGTGCTGCAGAATTGTGCTGTTTTCTAACAGTTTGGACTTGCAGTCAGTAAAGAGAGAAAACCAGCACTTAACCTTTTCACAGGTGTTTTCTATTCATAGTTAGACCGATGTTGCGATGTGTGATTACAGGATTGTCTAGCAATATATTGATTATTGCAGAATTGCTATATCATGATAATAACGGTATTGTGAGCCATATATCGTGCATCTAATCGTGAGGTAGACTGTGATTTCCACCCCAAACCATCCTCAAAAAAGCTAAAATCCTATTCTTATTTGTCCCATTTTACTCTTGCAGCCTTCTATTTTTCTATTATTCTTCTTCCTCCCTCCATTAGACAGACTCAACACATTGAACACAATGTTGGTTTGGTCTTTTCATTAAATTTGTTAACAATAATGAAAATAGAGAATATCAAGCATTATCCTTGATTCAATCCACTAACTTGACTTATTTCTGTTTCTTTCTTTGTCTCTGCCGCAAGGTTTAAGGTGAAGTTGTGTGCTATTGCTGACAACTGTCTGTTGACAGTCTGGCCCTACATGGCCCTGCACCGCTCCAGGCAACAGATAGTTCTCAAGAGTGGTACTGTATACATACACAACACGCATCCATGACACAATGTACCTATATGGAGCATGGGTAGAGTGAAGGACCAGAACTCATGAAAGTTTTGAAGAGCTGTAGGGCATTGGTGGAATGGCTATTTTGAACTGTTGAGCTCATCACTTGTCACTTTACCTCTAAACCATCAGTTTACCTGTATACACTTTACTTAAAAACAGTTTGCACCTTATATATATATATATATTATATGACTCAGGCGCAGCAAGGGTGCTGTAATTTATCAATACGATGTTCAAGTCCTGCAAAAGCAGTACATAATACCGCAGATAACAGCGAATCATCTGTCAATCATTCCATTGATAAGCACTGATGAAACAATGTTTATCACACTAATTGAGTGCCAAATAGGTAGGTATTTAGCAAATGAATACAACAAAACGATGATGTGAAATTGCATAAGCTTAATTCTTAATTATATCACATTTTCTATAGGATGCAAGCAGTTCGCTTCTCTAGGCGGTATAGCCAACAGCCCTTCACTTGTTGTTTTCTACGTCCTACATACTGACTGTGTCTTGTCACATGGTAATTCTCCGGAAGAGCAGCGGTTATATCCCATTCGCGTCCCGGATCAGCACATCATGCCATTGTACCCTGACTACTTCTCCTTCATTATTGTGCGTCCGTTGTGTGCTGCCATGATTATTTATTCAACATTTTTTTCCTTGCATTTGATTGGTTTATATGTGACTGCCATTTAGGGGCCACAGCTGTTGAGGCGATACTTCAGAGCTATCACACACCAAGTCCTGCCTCTGGTCCGACTTCATCATCCTTGTCATCGTTTGATCACAGCAGCTCAACAAACAAGAACTCAGCCTCAGGTCAGAAAAGTTAAATGTACTATGTAATTGTATTTGTTTTGTAAGTGTTTGAGTGTATTTCTTAATTAAAGTGTGTGTGTGTGTGTGTGTGTGTGTGTGTGTGTGTGTGTGTGTGTGTGTGTGTGTGTGTGTGTGTGTGTGTGTGTGTATCTATCCTCGTCAGGCTCCTTTCCAGACAGTGATAGTGTGAGCGGTCAGGCCAGCAGGAATACAGACGCCTCTCCTAACAGAGACAGCCCAACCAATCTTGGCACCCCAGAATTCCCTTCTGCCAACTCAGAGGAAGGACTTTATTACCAGAATGTATTATCGGCTGTGGAGACATGGTTTAGTCTTTTTGGGTGGCCAAGTGGGCCACACCCTATCTCTGTGCCACACACGCTCAGAAGGTATACCCAAGAAATTTCCCAATAATTTAGCTGGGGCGCCACATTTGGAGACTGATTTATGATAAATGAATTTTACTTTTAGGGACTTTTTCTATTATAATGTACGCTTCCTCTCTCCCTACAGAGTTGTGCCCAAAATTCTAATGAATCCTTCCAGTGGACGGACTTTTCGAGTTAGTCAAAATAAAGACCCCAGGTGTGTATATGCATTTTTTTATTAGTACACACTTTTTGAGCAAAAAGATAACAATGTGTTGTGGTACAGTGCTTTGAGCAGTCTCAAATGAGTCATCCTTATGGTGAAAGTCATTATTGATTATTATAGAGTTAAAATTGGTCAGGGAAAATAGATGATGTTGAAATTGAAACTCTGATGACATTGATCTGGCTTCAGATGCAAGGGATATAACTATTGTATTGTCCAGGTCTGTGGTGGACATGCTTCGTCACCTGACTGGCAAACAGATTCCCGGTATTCCTCTGTGTCAGACGTTTTCCATTGATATAGACCAGCGCACCAATCAGCTGCTACAACAGCATGAAGCTATGCTGACTTTTCTCAGGTAGGGCTTACACACAAATACCATGCTGCAATGCTGCTGACATTGTTTGTTTGATTCCTGACTAAGGCCCCTTTCAGACATGCATTTTGTTACTTACATGTGACGGCAATTTTACATGTTGGTCTAGTGTTTGAATACGTGAGTTGTTGAGTCACTTTTATGTACAAGTCAGTACTGCAATCTCACAAGGTCAGATGTAGTAACATGTCCAACATGGCACAAGTATGACTTGAATGCCCCTTAGAAGCACAAGGTAAAACTTGCACAGACATAAATTAAATGCATGCCGCAAAAAAAACATGCATGGGTCACAACTATGGCTTTAGTTTTGATTAATGAAATGATGTCATGTTGCTGACTGCAGCTTGCATGTTGTAGATTTGGTGAAACAGGCCATTAAGGTAAATATCGTGCAAGCTTTGTGGCTTTATCCTTTAATGTCCTGTATGTCTGAATGTCATAATTCCATTACTTAAACAGATAGAAAAGCCAGCAATATTACATTTTCCATGTCTGAAAAGGGTTTAAGTAACATTTTGGAAACCTTTTAGGGCTACTGTCATTTTTTTCACTGCGTTTTAATTCTGTGTTTAGGGTACAAGGAGCCTGCCTTTGTCATATCAGACCAGAGTACTTGCTAGACACGCATGAGTTCAAACACTGGTGCTCCCTGCAGGTACAGATAAACATTCACACACAACTATTTGGTCCTAGACCTCTAATCTATTTTTGGAGCATCGGGAGACAATGCTTCAACAATGCCTCTTTGCTAACAATAAAAAAAAACATCCTGGTCTCATTCATGGTCTTTCTCTTTCACTCACACACAACATATTTAGAGTTTATTGTGCAATATATATACATATGTGTATTTCTTTCAGTCAAATGAGGAAGAATGTGGTCTGGACTACAGCAGTGTTGACTACGAGTCTCTGAGCAAACGATCCTGGACTGACGTGCTGCTGCAAATATACAAGGTAAAAACTCTCTGGCACTCTCTGTCTGTTTGTCGTCATCCACTCTGCATCTTGTCAGATTAGTAAGGGTTAATGGTTGTCTCTGCCGAAGTCCATTAATTAGGCTACCTGATAAGGGACACCTCAAACTGCCTTAACTCGCATATACCATGGTCACTTGCCAAATACAATTTTTTTTAACACCATTCATTTATATTTTTATATGTTCGAATAATAACTCTGTATCCTTGTTAACACCTGGAACAATCGTTCCCATCCCATTCCCATCCCACAAGGTTCTTAGGCAATGCTAACGTTGTTCACTGCTCAAGTAAATAGCATGGACTTTATATTCGACTTGCCACCCTTGGCAACAGGAGATATTTCTGCTCCTCTTAGCTCATAGAACCCTTTGGCTCAGACAGCTACGAGCCATAAAGCTAATGTTACGCTAGCAAGATTCAAAGTCAACAGCATTGTGTATGGTTACCAATCAGTAAATATAATCTGACAGTATGTTTAACAGCAAGACAAACTAGCTATACAGCCATGTCATTGTCCCCAAATCAATATCAAGACTTTTACGAACAAATAATACGCCATGTGTACATTCGGCTGCAGCCTAAATTAGAGAGTTGGGAACAGCTTGTTAATGTGTCTACCTGTGTGGATGGAAAGTAGAGTAGTGCTGAAAAACATGAATCTCGTCCTGTTTAATACCAGTATTGAATATACCTCTGCATATGCTCAGGTGCTGGTGTTGTGTCGCGTGTCAGAGAGCGGTTTGAAGCCAACTCTGAACCATGACAACGTAGATGGAATCCTCCCTGTCAGCTCACAGCCAATGGCCAGTAACATCTATTCATCCTGTGAGCTCCAGTTGCTCTCATGGCTCAACATGCATTACCAGGGCATGAGGAAGACTGTGTGGGGAACAGGTAGGACACACAACATGTGCAAACAATCACAACTTCTTTTAAGATTCAAAGTTAAAATACACTATCTGCAGTGAAATGCAGGGTGGTGGCATACTCTTAATGCTTTCTAAAAAGGCTAGTGTACAATGAAGGAATAATAGAATACACATAATAACCAGAAAGAAGAGATATCAAGTGTAAAAATTATAATAAAAATGTAATATTACTTAATATACTAATTGAATATATAGAAGTTTAAAAATGCTACAGCCCATCAAATGCTGATCCTTTCTTAACTGTAGGTATTCTGCTGTTTTCTCTACTTCAGCCTGCTAGTGTTGCAAAACTCCTTTATGACTGCTTCACAGTACAGAATTTTGCTTGCATATTCTACTTCACTTGCTCCATTTTCCTCAAGTCTGGCACAAGTCTATCAGAGACTTCAACAATTAATTAAATGAGGAGTTTATGCTTTTTTTTATGTAGCAGAATGTAGAAAATCTTTGACAACAGTATACAATAAACGTGCAAAATGGCGTGTAAATATACACAGGTTTAGTTGCGTTTGAGTGAGATAACAGTTAATGGATTTTGATGTGGTCATTGAATGCATTTTGTGTTAAAGCAATGAAAAGTGATCAACAGTTCACATTTACTTCTGTTGTGCTGACTGTAAATGTTTTTAAAAAGGGAATTCAGAGATGACAAAATGTGTTACCAATTTAAAAAAAAAATGAATATCCTGCTGTAAGGCTTGAGGCAAGATTTTTGTCAGTACCTGATTCCTTGATATGTATTACTGATTAATAGATAATTTCTGCATGGTAATGGTACGCAGGTGGTGTCCCATCAACACGCTGGATAGTGAATTTTGACCTGGACTTGACAGATGGACTGGTACTAGCTGCTCTGCTTGCTGCCTACTGCCCTTACCTGGTCAGTGTGTGTGTGTGTGTGCATGCGTGTTTGCCATAGAAACTTTGGACAAATTCCAAAAACAAAAAATTTGAGATCTAAATGAAACCTGGAGTTAAAGATAAGATAGTTTGTATTCCCTCTTACCTGCTGTGTTCCTAAATACTGTAGATCTGCAGCCACTTCCGGAGGATGTACACCACAACTAGCAGCCTGGAACAGATCCTTCACAACAACATCATAGTGGCCCAGGCCTTAACTGCACTTTTTCTCAACCTAGATGTACAGGTAAATACCAGATGGGACCAGCGGAGTGTTTCTTGCGACAACATTACCAGTTAAACAAGGCTTACTTTGGTAAATCAGGCTTATTTTCAGTTAAAGGAGGTCTAAATCAGTCTGACCTTTAAATTCAAGGGCAACTATACTTTGTTAAGATGCTAAAAGACATTTCGACTCTCACTTGGGAGACTTCCTCAGTTCTGACTGAACAATAGGAAGACCCTGCTATTTAACCTATAAACCGCTGCTATGATACATACAACAAAACAGCGTTTGCCTGAATCAGCCAGCAGCAGATCAAAGCCTACGGTCCCTCTGCTTCACTCCCAGCCGAGACGACAGCAGACACTGTGGGATGGTCTAGCTTGCCCATCTCCATCGCCCATTCTCGGCAAGTAAGTCTCCTGTGGTGGGGAAGTGGAGGGACGGAGAGGTCTGCTGCGGCTGGCCGGCTGGCTAGTTAGCAGTTAGCTAACCCTAACCCTTAGCCTTAGCTTGTTGTGCCGATAGCAATGTGCTTTCCTACACTGTGACAAGAGTGTGTGAATGAAACATTCAGTTGTTACATTTTACTAATGTAGTGGTCGGCTGTTAGCTGGTTAGTTAGCTAGCTTGCTAGGGGGCAAATAAATATAAAAGATTGTATACAACCTTTTTCAAATATTCACTAGTAATTCCCATCACCTGAAAACAGACTTTGATGTGTAAAATCGGTAGAGTTCCCCTTTAAGGCATTTTGACTTATTGATATAACCCTATGGTGAAAGTAACTTTTTCATAATTTGCTTTCATTATAAAAGTAGTGAAAAAACAATTTAAAGACATTTGATACTTCAAAGATCTTTAATGTTGCATCTTACACATCTTGTACATTATCTTTCAGCACCTAATATATACAATTTCTTATAAACGGGACTTTCAAAAACCTTCACAATAAACATCTTTGGTGATATGTCACGCGAGTCATTTGGCCAATCACAATCACTGACATTAGTTTTGAGGTAAGCGCTGTTATCTGTTCAATGTGAAGGATTTTCCTCCACCGCATTAGTATTGTTATTTGATTTTTAATGTAGCTATATCTTGTCGTAAGATATGAGTGAAATGAAAACGAACACGTAATGAAACAAGACCCGTTGGTGCCTGGTTTAACGTTAATGAGTAGGGTTGGGTACCGAGACCCGGTGTTCTGTCGATGTAGCATACTTTGTCAGAATAGCATACCGGAAGTTTAGTTTGATAGCGCGGTCTGTCAATTTAGCCTACTTTGTCAAAACAGCATACCAGTGTTTGTGAAGGGTATGCTGTTTTGAAAGCCCCTGGTTTAATCAAAATACAGTTTATAAAGGGGTATGCTGTTTTGATAGCCCCTGGTTTAATAAAAAATGCAGTTTATAAAAGGGGAATGCTGTTTTGATAGCCCCTTTGTTTAATACAAATACAGTTTCTACAGATGGTTGGTTTATTAAAAAAAATGTTTATAAAGGGGTATGCTGTTTTGATAGCCCCTTTGTTTAATAAAAAAATACAGTTTCTACAGGTGGTTGGTTTATTAAAAAAAATTGTTTATAAATGAGTATGCTGTTTTGATAGTCCCTTTGATTGTACAAGTCATGCAATTAAGTAATGTGTATATAATATGCGATATAATACACCAAAACTTACCCCTTGTAATCTTAGGTATGCTGAAATGATGGTTTAAATTTAACGCATGCGCAATTCCACAAATTTCACTGCTGCACATGCGCATTTACCGAAGGTATGCCATTCTGATGGGTATGGTGTTCCGTCAGAACACCTGTGCTAATACGGCACTGGGGCCTTAACGACCGTTATCTATCGGACTGAATAGCAACGCGGATTTTGGTGCCTCATTTCGGTGCCACATAAATGCCTGCACTTCTCTCTGATGCTCCGAAACGGACGTTAGAGGCAACTGAAACATTGCCGCATGTCACGCTAGTTAACACTACACTTGACAGCAGGTAACGTTAGCCTACCGTTAGCTAGCAGCTGGATTAAACACGGTAAAATGCTTACAGCCAAACGGTGTAAAAGTTTGTCTGTATTTCACTGTAGAGGATTCCAACAATGGTCTGTAGCTGCCGTTGTTTGAAAAACAACACAGATGTTGCGTTCACTTGAAACTCGCCTAGTCATCCTTGTGCTGCATTCAAAGTTATTGTAAAATACCCCTTTTCCATCCAGTGGTTGTTTTTGTCGTTTGACAGGAATTTACTGGTGAAATAAGTTATTGTTATTGTTATTATATTTAAAAAAAAAATCATTTAATTTTGACCCTGTGGCCTTAGCAATAAACAAGCTGTTTAATGTCGGCGACTGTCATTTTGTTGTTTAATATATATATATATATATATATATATATATATATATATATATATATATATATATGTATATATATTCTGTATAAAATGTGTCACCTTTTTCAGCCCTTATGAGTTTGCAGGTATGTATCATAGTTATTCTGTGTGTGCAGATCGATATACTACGCTGTATATGAATTTACTTGAATCAACAGCGATGTACGTGTGTAATTTGATAGCTTATAATGAACGAAATCTGAATTTACTGAGACTAAATCTTTTAAGAGATCTAGTACATACTAATACCGTCCACATTTTAAGTGCAAGCAATTGCTTGACAGAGACATATTAGCTAATTACAGCATTAATTGCCTTTATTAATGACCTATTTATTTATGACCTGTGTGTGTGTCTGTGTCTGTGTGTGTGTGTGTGTCTGTGTGTGTGTGTGTGTGTGTGTGTGTGTATGTGGTGTGTTCAGCCCACAGACTTGTCAGACCCAAATCCAGTGCAGATGTTAATGCTGTGTGTTCACCTGTATGAGAGGTTGCCTCAGTACCTGCCACTGCACACCATCACTCTATCAGGAAGCCTGCACTCCATTTTCAGCAAACAGGTTACAAACCCACACACACACACACACACATACATACATACATATATATACACACACACATACACAGCACCAAATTTGATCCTAAAATACACCTTCATAAAAATCTAACTGCATTCCTTGTACATCAAATACATTTGCACTGTAAGACTGAATGGCTTGAATAATAAGCTCCTGGACAGATAATGACACACTCACAGACACGCACACATTAACAGGATTATAGACACACCCACACATACACTAACAGGATTACAAACACAGACAAATAAACATTTGGGTAATGATCCACATTGTTAGGTTAAGCCGCATTACAAGCCTAACAAAAATGGATGTCTGTTTGTCTGTGCTAAGGAAGATGGATTTCATGGTTGTATTGTTTTCTGGCAGCGGCATTTGTATGTGTTTGTGGTTGTGCTCGCCTGTGTTTGTACAAAAACGTGGCTATTTCTGTGTGTTTTTGTGTGTTTGTGCTGCAGGTGCATCTGAAAAGCCCATCCTCAAAGCCGATCAAATACCAGGTCTTACTTTTAGGAGAGGATGCCCATCTCTTCTCCCTCCCTGATGGATCCAGTGTCACCATTCCCCCAAAGTATGTTTTTTACCTAGAAAATGAATGACTGAAATAAATTAATATACATTTTTATAGTACAAATTTGTACAAAACTTGCAAGAAACTAGGTTTTGTTTGTACAGTATCTTACATCACGGAGGGTTCTGTAAATACACAATAATTTAAGACTAGCGCCAAATGCATTTGCGTCAAAAATCACGCTCCTTTTTGGAGCTTACTTACAGCCACTTATTCAGCGTGGCTGTAACTTTCCAGGGATATCAATATGCTAATGTGAAACATTATTTTTCATTATGAAAATTTGTTACTTAGAATATGATTTTCCCAAATAGAAGTAAAGGAAAAAAGAATAGAAATTTGGGCATGGTTATCTCCTGCTACATCCTGCTCCAATTTTGCTCCGGTACCGCTCACACTATGAGTTTGAAGCATGCCCGTGCCTGTCTCTGTATTACTGCAGCACAGTACATGCAGATTAATGGCTCCCGCCCTCCCTCTCCATGCCACCAGTGCCTGCCAACCAACTGACTTTTTGCTGGCGGACCTCTGAGCATGAAGGGCGGGTGGGTGCTGTTCATCTGATAAATACAATGTAGCTCTTGTTTTCTTTTTTTGGAGCGAACGGTGATCTATTAGAGAGGAGCAGGGTGAAATCTGAGATGAGCGTGGAGCAATATTGAGCTGGGGAGTGCAGGGGAAAGAACAGCTCCGTAAGCGAGGTGTGGAAATTCTTACTGCTTCCCTCCGCTCACATTGGACACTGACACTCTCCTCGGCCTATTAATATAGCATATAGATATGTGTGGTTTGGGACTTTTGCAAGCAAAAGAAAATAACAGTTTTTCAGGTTATTTGCAGATACTCAAATAGTCTTGCAAGGCCTAAAATTCATTCAGGGCCATAAAATGTATTTTTGAAAGGTTGTGAAATTTGAGATGATGCATACCCATGAGAAGGGAATGGTCTCCAAAGTCTTTTTAAACCAGCCCCCGTTCTAACGATATACCCTGAGGGTAATGGGAAGTAAACACAGAAATTAAAGATGACCCAGTTTTCATAAAAACTGCCCTAGAACACATATAGTACAATTCACAGCCCAACTTATTCTGAAAATCTAAAAATTTCAATTCAATTTTATTTATAGTATCAAATCATAACAGGAGTTATCTCAAGACACTTTACAGATAGAGTAGGTCTAGACCACACTCTATAATTTACAAAAAAAAAAAAAAAATCCCCCAAGAGCAAGCACTCAGTGCAACAGTGGCGAGGAAAAACTCGGACAGACCCAGGATCTTGGTATGTGGTGTCTGACGTGCGGGTTGGGGTGTATCACGGTATAGTTAATAAACAGTGACTAGAAATAGTGGTTGTAGTAGCGCAGGGAGCAGCACGGCATAGCAGGAAATTTCAGCAGTAATTGTATGCCATACCTAGCTAAGACAAGTAGTCTTAAGTAAAAACGTAAATACCTTAAAACGTACAAAATGAATCAGGTGTTCCGGGAATATTTCGTAACACTTATATTAGCGAGACTGAAAGACTTGAAAAAAGGAATATTGTGCAATACAATTGTAATTATGAAACATTGGTGCATGCCTTTGTAGTGTGCATCAACAATAACTACTTTACCAAAACTGAAATTGTTAGCAAAGAATGCTGTCTTTGCATAAGTACTTCCAAAATAACTTGTTTTAGGCAGACTTGTGCTCTGCAAAGAAAAGGAAAAACCTTCCTCAACTTAGTCAGCTCAGTGTGCAAGTTGAGTAAAATTGCCTTGAGAGTGTAGCTCATTAAAATGTACCAGTTTTGCTCTCAAATGAGGCTTCTCCATAAAAATAGCCAATGTCCCATTTTGAATCCCTAGCTTTTCTCTCAGAAATGCTGTCTTTAATGACAATACCATTATGCAGAAATGTAGTATTCAAATTCTGCAGAATAATTACTGTCATAACCTGAAAATGGGAGATTGTACAATAAAATGAGTTGTAAAAGCACTGGAGGGCATTCTGGTTCCCGTAGCACAGAGAATTATCAGATAATTTGTTGTTGCCTGTGGTGATTTTCACAGGGCGAGCACTGAACTCACCGTCCAGTTCACCTGCTCCACCATGCTGCCCATGGAGGCAGTCCTTCTGCTCATCTCCAGCTCTCCTTTTGGCCTGTGCGGCACCACTCTCACCTTCAATCTGAAGACCCACGTCACTCACATCACACCCACGGTGAGTATCGTGGTTTAAAGGGATGGACTGACTACCACGCTACATTTATACTTACTGTATTACTGACATACAGTAATTGGCTTCAAGCTTTACTTACTGATTTGTTGCTAGCTTGCTAACCATCACTAGCATGCTTTGTTTAACACACATCACTAGGGATGTCACAATACCAGAAATTTAGTAGTCGATACCAGTGAAATTCCGAATTGAAATTCCACAGTTTTCGATAACCAATTGGATTACACGGGAAAAAACTAAAACCAAACATTAATCCCTATGTATTTCAACATACACTCCTTTTAATTAAAAACATTTGAACATTACAAAATACAACAACAGTGGCATGTAGCATTCACGTATTTTAAACAGACACACCTCTTACCGTTTTGTTTTTCGATGAGTCGAGGCGTGCTGTCACTGCAGCTGCACTTGTCGCCATCTTCAACGTGTTGTTGTTCTGTGCTGGTAGGCATTCTTTTTCCTTTCGCATTTAATGGAAGACTGGAACACTTGTAGGCGTATATGCTGCTCTGCAGTACTGTAGAAAAACGAGTACCGCCACGTTTTTAGAATTTTGACTTTGACTTGGTACCGAAGCATCGGCTCTCGTGACATCCTTACATACTAGCAGTGTTTCTGAAGGCTGGCTGGGACAGAGAGGCTACTGCTGTAGACTGATGATAACCAGATGACGGACTGTCTCCTTCCTTCTGTTTCTCTTTAGAACACTGTCAAGTGCAAGTCTCCATGCTACCAGCGGAAAGTGATCCAAGTGCCCATAACTAACCCTTTCAACAAAGAAGCTAAATTCCGGTAGGTGTCTGTGTCAATTTTCACATGCATGTACGCAATTTGTAACTGAAGAATCCACTCTTGACATTAAGGTCAACGTTTGAAAGGGTGTGGACCCAAATAACCAAAACAAAACTAATAGAATCCAGATAGCTTTGGTTTTATTTGTCTATGTTTTAGATGCTGTAACTGTCTGTGATATTTAGTACAATGGAGGTGAATACAATTTAGTTTGCACTGCTTACTGCACTGAACAATTATATTTAAAAAATTCAACAGTGATGGAGCTTTTCAGAAACAAAGTCCCAGTACAGGATGTTTTTGTGTTGTTCTGCTGCATTGAAACCTCCCTGCTCTGTTTGTATGTGCATGTGTGTTTAGGGTGGTGCTGGTGGAGTCTCCGTTCAACCCACTGGAGCCTGAAAAGAAAAAAGACAGCCTCGTTCAACAGGCCTCCTCCGAAGCCAAGTAACACATGCACTGATTACATCACATACACACACACACACACACACGCACACACACACACACACACACACACACACACACACACACACACACATACACACATGCTTTACAGGTGATATAATCCACAGTAAAAATGACAGGTGGTGGTTTTATGGGGGGTTATGTGTGGGACTATTTATTGGCAGGCTGCAGCAATATACTGAAGTTTAGAGTCTATTCAATGGTTGCCTGGAAACCTCACAGTGACGACAATACTCCAGTAAGTCACTGTGCGCAGCCAAGAAATAGTTCTGCATGAAACCCCTAGTAACACCGTAAAGTTTAGGTTTTTACATTTATTTTTTGTACGGATTTGTAAGGAACAACCAAGATATAACATGTTAGTTAGTTAGTTAGCTTTAGAGGTGGTGGTGGGCAATTTTTTGCTACCTTTGGACAAATCATAGACAGTTAAAGAAATGGACTAAGTGATCCCATCGATTTCAACGGAGACCAGTGAAGTGAATTAGAAGCACTTTTCCGGTGAGGACTGAGCGTTACTGCGCATCCTCCAACTGAGCTTGAAGACGTAGATGTGACGTGAGCAACCTGTCTTCTGGTAGCTGTGCCAAGAGAAATCTCAATCATTTTGAATTTTGCAGAGACGGAGAGCGTAGGTATACGTAAGGCGATAACATAGGCACAGGCTAATTATTGCTAACTAAAATGCTAGTTAACATTAGTAATTAAACTTGAACAGCTACTGTAAGTCGAAATTGCCTGCAACTTTCTCCTGTACTGTACGGTAATTCCTCTACTATGCGTAAGTTGCGTGGTTATGACACAATCGTTAGCCTATTTTTACAAAACGTCTGCTACAGAGCCATAACGTGAGGTACAAGGTAATGGAGCCTTTTATACATTGTCGTGTTTCTTTAGAAATAAACGATTGACAAATAAAGTCTTTAAACGCTTCAGATGTAAAGTTATTGGCTGTCAAAGTGACGTCAAAATGAATGGCAGTCAATGGAATGCTAACGGTTTGGGGCAAAGCCAGTTGTTTCTCCATTTTTTTCTGTTGTGGAGTAAGGAGGACTCAATCGAAGGAAACTGACACAAAGGTAGATGAAGTTTAACAGGTTTATTGTAATGTTACTGTAGAAGGAGATGGGTTGCAGATGGGAAAGCAGTTGGGCGGTGTGGCAGGCAGAGGTAGCAAGGGAGAGTAGGTTGGCAGGCAGGCAAACAGACCAGCACAGGAAACAAACAAGCATTAATTCAGGTTACCAGAACACAAGGAAAACCTAAATAGGCCTAAACATAGCTACAACTGTAGTTGATGCAACAATCTGGCAATGAATGGGAGAAAAGCCAGGGTTGATAATGCGGGAGAGGCAAACCTAGGACATGGAAGACGGAGAAGAAGGAGGAGTGGGGAACACAAGGAAATAAAAGGGTGAGACAGTACAATTTCCAGTCTGTATGCTAAGCTAACAAGCTGCTGGTTGTAGCTTCATATTACTGTAAATGGACAGATGCTATTGATCTTCTTACTTGATTCTCGACAAGAAAGCAAATTAGCATGTGTCCCAAAATGTCAAACTATTCTTTTAAGGGTACTTGAGTTGAACTCAACTCAATTGTACAAAATGGAAAGCACTCACAAAACTTTGAAAGAAGTAGATAATTTTAAACAGATTTTTCCCTAAATTCTTAGTCCTACCGCAAAGCACTTAACTGCAGTTTAACCAGTTCCTGTGGTGCAAAGAAAGCTCAGAATATTAAAAATCTGTAAAACTACAGGTTTGCACTGTGGTCAGTATTTTTTATATTCTGGAATCCAAGGTTCACCTGTTTCTTTTTTTGATACATTACTATATTTTTTTTAAATTATTATGACAAACAATAATAGTAAACTGTTAATATTGTCCAAATACAAGATAACACAGCATTTTTTGTCTAATCTTCCACTGGTAAAAAAAATGTATCACTGGTAGCTCATAAGTTACCTATTATAAATGCAAACACAGTACATGCTGTCTTAAGCAGACGTTCCAGGCTAGCTACTTAATTGCACATACAATCATTATATACAGTTGAGTAGCTTAATCAAAAGAGCTTATTTGGCAAATAGGGGTTTTCTCCTGCTAGTCACTGCTTTAAAAGGTAAGTAAAGGTAAAGAGAGGTAAAGTATGGGGTTATTCCTCAGGAGAGGAGAGGTTGTCATTAAGAATAGCTGGTTAGTATGCATCTCTCCACCGGAGACATCTTCAAAGCCAAACATTACAGTTCCTCCTCCTAATCAGGAGTTGACTGAAGTAGGATTGGGTCATCTATGGTGCAGCTGAATTAGGTTGTGTAGTCTTATATCCATATACTATGAATTATTCTGACTTTTTTCCTTTCAGTATAAAGAAAATTACTTCAGACGAAAGCTGTGGGGAGGAGATGGAAGGGAAGTGCTCAGATGTCAGTAAGTATGAACACACAAATGCACACATGCTCTGTACTCTGTCCTGCCTTTTTTACTGTTTATACTTGTGTCTGAGTATACCACCTTCCTTCACATCTGCTTGGTTGTGGTCTACAGTATATACCTTTGTGTGTGTAGGTTGTGAATTCCTGAGTGCAGTGAGAAGTGTTTGTCTGAAGTCAGGCCAAGCAGACACTCTGAACATGCACTACCTGCCCTTCTGCCCAGGCACCAAGTACTGCTCTGTGCTGCTAGTTTGCCCGCAGGTCAGTGTGTGTGTGTGTGTGTGTGTGTGTGTGTGTGTGTGTGTGTGTGTGTGTGTGTGTGTGTGTGTGTGTGTGTGTGTGTGTGTGTGTGTGTGTGTGTGTGTGTGTGTGTGTGTGTGTGTGTGTGTGTGTGTGTGTGTATTAAATTTGGTATGAGATGCTGAGGGGCAAAGCATCTTAGGTTAGCTGCACAGTGTTATTTGCTGGGGGTTGCTACCCACGTGGGGCCCAAAGGCTCTTTGCTGACACCACTTAACATTAGTGGTTTGCAATACTGCAAAATTTGGTATTGATCCGAAACCAAGTAAATACAGGGCCAGTATCGCCATTACCGATACGATACTGATACTTTTTAATAAATAAGGTGGATTCATCATCAAATTGCTAAATCTGAATGAATTTTCATGACCTTTTAAGTGTTTTTGTGATTTTTTCCTTTGGATTATTAATAAGTTAAAACCCAGGACAGAATTTTCATATGCTTGTATAAATTTGTTGTTTTTTTATAGCCTTTTTACAAATTATATAGCTTGCCGTTTCATTTTTGGCCTGAAAATATAGCCACACAGCGCTCCTTTTCCTCTCTGCCATTCTTAATTAAATTAGCCTAATTATTAAAAAATAATTAGGTGCACGGTATGTAAATGTCACGAGGTGACCGGTCCTGCACTAGAATGAGTTGAGAAGTTAATGAACTCTTGCCGAATGAGAATTATTGGCACGTTAGGTAGGCTATGGTTTACCAATTCACATTAGGCTAGGCTACAGGCTACTGAACGAGACCGTAACCGTGCCTAATGCATGAGTCTATGTAATCAAACGGGTGTCTAGGTTCTCGGCAAGTTTGAGTTATCAACCGATCCCAGAAGTCTTTATGTCTCGTGCATCTTAGAATTGTGTTCATGTAAATTCATAGGCTACATTACCAACGGGAAAGTATTATATCACATACAAATACACATAATGTTATATTGGTAGTTATGTTAAGTTGAATGTTAGAAGTGAATGTTGCTACGTGGTAGGTAGGCTGTCACGAGGAGACTGCGCACCAGGCTATCCAAAAGCACAACCAGTTTTATTAATAATGTTAGTCTGAGTGAGCAGTGTTACCAGAATTTTGTAATTTTGATAACTGTTTTAATTAAGGCAGAAAATAAAAGTATTTTCCGCCTTAAAGTATTTTAAAAATGTATTTTTGTTGATGTTGAAATGGATTTTAAAACATATGGTATCGAAAAATGTATCGTTAGGAACCGGTATGGAAACTGAGGTATCGAAATTGGCACCGGATCGAAATATTTTGAACGATACCCAGCCCTACCAGTGCATGAGTCTAGTGTTGGTCAGTGTGAGTGTATAAATAGTATGTCAGCCTATTTCAGAGACATGGAGAGCAGGACATTTGCAGTTTGAAGCTACATGTTTTTAACCTGACTCCGCCGTTGGAGAACATTTGGGAAGGGGCGAAAATACTGGTTAGCTGATTGGATAAACCATCCGTCTATCACCAGCTATGTTGGTGATAGACGGACCAAATCAACCAATCAGATCAACGTATGACATACCAACAGAGCACGATGAAGCCAGGCTCCCCCTGCTGCTGCAGGCAAAGAATAGCTCGTTAGCTCAGCAAGCAAGCAACATGTCGGTAAAGGATATTTGCCGTTTGTGTAACGAGAATTTAGGAATAAAAGGCCCCATTTCAGGTTCCCGGTCCATATTCCAAAAGAAGGATCCAAGAGAAAAAAGCATTAGCGAGCGGCTAACAGAATTACGGCTACCGCTGTCTGAAAATGTGTCTAGATCAGGTCAGATTTGCATGCGTTGCTTCCGCTTGCTGAGCCTCGTGAGACCATCCTGATCTCGCGAGCTCCTCGTTGCATCACACCTAAACCCGCCTCAACCAACGCTGATTGGCCCGGACGTTTGGCGAACGGCTCCAAATTTTCTCTGCCTCAAGATGCCAGACTGATCTGCGAGCAGAAAACTGGAGCTCGCGAGATCAGGATGGTCTCACGAGGCTAACATGTTTTGGAGCGACTATGGCGGGGGGAAGTAAACCAACGACCGTCCGGTTGAACCGATTTGCGTAAAAGAGGCGGTTGTCTCATCACTAGCCGTTGTAGCCTTACATTGTGCCCATGTTGTGTTAACTGGTTATGTTCTGGTTTGGCATTTGTGCTTTTGTTGCAGTTTTACAATAAATTGCAATATTTCATTAAATATCCAAGAAACGTTCCGCTTTGTATTTTTTGGAGGACGTTGCAAGCTTAGTGTCTAGCTTTGGAAAAGGGCAAGTCCTTGCGAGGACATTATGGCTAGAGTTCAGGATAGTAAAGTCAAAGTTTGAGAACAGGCAAAAAACAAATAGCATATTTAACATAGGTAAAACATACCTATGTTGTCAGCTCTTGTCATGATTGATTAGGTCTCCAAACATTATCAGCCAGTGTATCAAGTGACCCTCATTTCTCCACAACCTGTCTCTGTGTGTCCCTCCAGGTGGGAGATATGTTGTATATGGTAAAAGCCACAGCAGAGTTGCCTCTTCCTTCCCCTCTCACTGCAAGACCCAGTTCTAACATCTCCATGCCCATCAACTCTGGTAGGAAACCTGTAGGGATGCACGATTCAGAAAATGTCACCGATTCGATTACGATTTTTAGGCTCACGATTCGATTCAATATTGTTTTTCGATTCAAAAACGATTCTCGATTAAACACGATTCACAGTATGTAAATGTAGTTACTTTTCCCATGTATGTATGCATGTATGCATGTATATATATTATACATCCTTTAGTACATTCATTTTTTATTTAGTTTATTTAGTATCTTTTATTGTCCATATTATTCATGTGGATTTGTTTATTTGTTATTTTAACATCCTGTTATGATGTATGTGTATGTTGTGTGTGATGTTTGTAAGCTACTGGGACCTTGAATTTCCCCTTGGGATCAATAAAGTATCTGTCTATCTATCATTTGATTGCAGTAGACATACAATTTAAAAAAAAAAATTTAAATGTAAAACACGATTTAAAAAAAAAAAAAATATGAATCGTTTTTTGGAATCGATTTTGAATCGGTAGAGCTTGAATCGCGATTTAAATATGAATATTTTTTTTGCACACCCCTAGAAACCTGTCACCTAAATGATGCTCGTAAAGTATTTTAGGGCATCATAGCACAATCTGAGTGAAACTAAATGTTATTTATTGTTACTGTTTTTCCATTAACCTATTTTTTAACGTCACTCACTATTGCAAGACACCAACATCAATTATCATTTATTCATTAAACATTTACTGTAGATGCAAATATCTTACATATTTTGTGCTCAGTGTGTTCTTATAATTTTTGGTGGCAACATGATAAGAGCATAATCACATTTAAGAGGCACCAGTAGTAATATTTTGTCTGTATCACTTAAATATGAAGGAGTGTATTTATAGTGAATACCGATTCAAATAATATCAACAGTGATGTTTTTCTCCACTAATAGACCCAGCTGTGTGTGTATCAGTGCTAAGCCTACACTGCAAGGTGGGCCAGGTGTGTGATGAGTTGGTGCGTGTGCCGCTGATCAATATGGCCTGGGAGCAAGCTCTGGCCTTCTGGGGTCAGCACACCATGAGTGCCGATGAACACAAGAGGCGTATGCTGACACACACTTTGCACAGCAGCACTGTGAGGGCAAGCACAGCTGTACACAAGCACTTCAAACAACAGGTACAAACACATACTGGCTCTGGAAAGCAGATGTTTGGCTATACAGTAGGAAGGGCAGGCAGGGGGGATTCCACATCAGTTTTGTGATATTTTTTCTCTGTTGTCCATATTTGACTTGCTGTCTCTCTTTTTCTCTTGTCTCTTGTTAGGCCCAACTGTTGAGAGGTCTTCACAGTAAAGGGATAGAATACAGTGTGGAGGTTTCTTTGCCACAATACTTTGCTTTACCTAGTATTGTCACAATACCTATAATGGAAGACACCAACATACCATGGGAGAATCCTGCAGGTACACACACACCTGAAAAATTTAGTGTTGTGTGAGTCGATGTAATGAATGAATGAAAAAGAGAGTTGTAGAGGTGGAATAGGATACTGAAAACACCCAGAATGCCTGTCTCGCAATGAAACATTCAGCAAACAAAGATGTATTTCTCTCGTTCACTCGCTTTACTCTCTCATCTTCACTCCCTCTCTCTTATTCACTCATTAGCTCTCTCAACCGCCGCTTCCGCCCTCTCTTGTTCACTTGTGCTCACAGCTCGTTTGTCTTTCTCTCTCTGTTTATCCTAACATAAACATTTTTATAACTTTAAAAACATTAAGGTTATAAATGTCTGACCCTCGTCCTAATATTAATTAGGTCCTATGGACTTTACCTTGGGCTTTGCTAGGCTTTGTGAATTTTTTTCACACAAAAAAAAAAAAAAAAACTGGATAACAGATGCATAACAGAAAGAATAATAAATGACCTTGTTTGCAGTTGGAAATGTCCTGTCAAACGTTTTATGGACGTCCGTTTTATAATTATTACATTTTAAATTAAACAACACAGTGGTCTTCACATTCTCAGAAATAACAAAAAATAAATATAATAATAAATAAATAAAATAGAAAACCACCATCTGTTAAAATAACCTTGCATAGCCCATGTCTGTCACCTCACCTTTTGGCTAAATCCCCAAATCCTGCCTCTGTATCTCTTTGCCACCCACCCTAACCTACCACCATATCCCCCATACGGACGTCTCTTTTATAATGATGGTCTTTGAGGTAAATGGTTTTGAGGCTGGCGACAAGTTAACAACATTCAGTACTAAAAACTCCACCTCGATAGTTGCTGGACCATTGAGAGGTATCCTCGGATAAGGGACTTTTTGTACACCTGGAACTATTGTACATGTACTCAGTTTAGTCCGTGGTTGCTTTGGTGGAAATGTGGTTAATGTTCTTGAGTTCCTCAAAAGATCCCTGATTCGCTGGAAAAGGTCCCACGACTGAAATGCCCTAATAGTTTTCACTCATGGTCATGTGATTTATCCCTTGTGTTGTCTTCCGGTTGAACACTTGGGTGTAAATTAACACTTTATTTTTATTACATTTTTTTTTATATTTTGACACATTTTCTGACGTTTTTGTCCCTTTTTTAAAGCACTATTTTCAATGTTTTTGTCACTTTTTTGATGTTTTCGATGCAAATTTGTTTTTTGGATGTCAAAGTTTAGTCAGGTTTTAAACCCATTTCAATTTTTTCAAATTATATCAAATTGAATATCCAAAATTCAATGAAAGTAGTGATCAAGTAATTGCAATTCTACTTAACGTTTTGGGTAATTTGGTTAAAAAGAAACCCATATTTCTCTTATAGAAGTTTTGAGAACGGGTCAAATTTGACCCGAAGACAACACAAGGGTTATGTATGTAACTGTCAACACTTCTCCTTTGATTGTCCACCTCCTCCCATCCCTGAGTCTCCTCTTCTCTCTGTGTATGATAGATTGTGGCTGTGTGGACATACCATTACGGTTCCAGGCGAACTCCGTGGGGCAATTTACATGTCAGGTGGTCCTGAGGTCCTGGTGTGATACCAGGGTCTATGTGCTAGAGGCGCTGGTTACTTCACAGGTAGATAGCAGCTGATATCAGACAGAGTTTAGTAAACCTGTCAATGGTATATTAAGTAAATCCTGGATTGCTTGTTGGTTCATGTCTTTATTGTTAATGTTACTGAAAATCTCATTTGTGACCACAGGGAGGATCTGTGCATTTGGACTTCAGTTCGCCTGCTCACCGTTCGGTCATGCAAGACATACCACTGGTGAGGGGCAAGAGAAAATGCATCAATCAGTCTGTGTGTGCACTGCTTATTAAGGGCGATCCTAAAAGTATTTGATTAAGTATGAATCATTATATATATTCCTTCCATATTGAGAAACCTTTTTCTTAGAGGAGAGTGGTAATCCTGAATACACTATGCTATTTTGGCCTTAGTTTTGTTTTCTTAAGACAAAAGGGAACAAAGGATTGTAAGAATAAAAAATAACAAAAAGGTATAAAATTTATAAAAATAAATGTATATAAAAATAAATATAAATAAGAAATCCAGGCCATTTGGCCTTAGTAGCTGTAATCACAAAACAAACTTCTAAATGTGGCTAGATGTGTGTGTGTGTGTGTGTGTGTGTGTGTGTGTGTGTGTGTGTGTGTGTGTGTGTGTGTGTGTGTTTGTGCGTGCGTGATAGAGAGAGACGAGGTGTGTGTGTGTTCGGGGGTTCTTCGGTGTAGGCCGATTATATTGCTCACAATTTAACATAAATTAGTTTACTACTTAAACTTTCCACAACTTAACATCATATCTAGTCATATCAACTCACGACATTAGGCTACAACCGCTAACGTTCTAACTGGCGCTAGTACGTTAAGCTAACATCAATACAGGTACTTTACCTCGTGTCGGCTGGTCTTGGTGAGCTGACAGTAACAACAGGAGGTTTTCAGCTTTGCAGTACACACATTGTACCTTCTTGTTTTCTTTTTTCAGTTTGAAATGATCCCAAACTTTTGACATTTTTTGCTTTTTCCTTAGCGGTATCTTTGCTCTCCGCCATCGTGTGAACACAACAATGAATGTTGTGTGCGTCGTTAATAACAGTCCGTGTGAAACAATGACCCTAAGCTGAGCAGGCCGCATAAGTCTTTTTTGTATTCGAATTATTCTAATTATTCGAGTAATCGTTTCAGCCCTATTGGAATGGATCTTTGACTATTATATCACTGAAACTATCTAACATATTCAAAGTTTTAGGTTAGAAAAGTAGATTCTGTTATGATGGTAGTTTTGTAAAATTGCTTGCCGAAATGTTAAATAATGGTGGTTCTGGGTTTAAGTCAAATGATCAGACCTATGCATCTCTCACAGCACAATGAGACTCACCAAGACTGGAAAATGCAAGCTGAGGTGTATGGTGAAGGATTCTCCGGCCCAAATGTTTTGAATGTGCCAGCAGGGACAAGAGCCTGCTACCCCCTCACCTTTCACCCTTCTGCACAATGCATTGTCACGGTAATGCCTTTTTTTGTTGTGGTTTCTTTCTTTGTGTTTTCTTGCTTGATGTCTGTCCTTCTTTGTCACATTCTTGCTATTTACTGTCTTGCCTAATACACTCTCTGATAGACCATGCAATCTTTATAGTGTTGTGTCCTTGAGTTAGTGTGTATTCGGTATTTAAAAAAAGCAACACTAAAGGAGAAAGCCCATTTTGAAGTCCCCTGACACCAATGCTCATCTAGCCAAGCCCTCATATTTGGCCTTTCTTCTCATTAGCCTATTCCATCCCATCCTCTCAGGGAACAGTCAGCTCATGTAGGAACACTTATCGTGATGCCTCAAACAGCAGCACAGCACACTGTCTGGCCGGTGTGGCTGTTAAGATGATATCTGGGAATTTAATCTTCCTCTGTGGCCAGCATAATCTTCCAGTGCTTTTCTAAGAACGTGATAGACATTTATTTTACTGTAACTGAGCTCTCTCTTTTTGAAGCGTTCTGCAATTTAAAGTTGGCCCCTTACGGTGATTAATGAAAACCTCACTACTTCTGTCACATCTAGAGAAAGTTGAAAAAATGATTATTTTCCCTTTTCAAATTGATTAATTTGTTTAATCATTAGTGGACTAGGATTTTATGAGTAAGAAGTTAAAAATCTAGATAGATTAGATTTAAAAACAAAACAAAAAACTTAATGTATAGATTATACAATTTATCCTACGCATCAATATTTCCAGTGGAAAATGAAAAATGACTTAATCTTTAAATAAAAATAGAAACAAATGCATACAAATTAAGGAAAAGTGTGTTGCATTGGCCGGGAATCGAACCCGGGCCTCCCGCGTGGCAGGCGAGAATTCTACCACTGAACCACCAATGCATTTCTGTATGTATTTCTATGGGCGGGGCTTAAATAGGAGACATGCTGCTGCCGCAGTCCCTGTGCTGTTTATTAATTTGTTTGCCTGTCACACTTATTATTTTTTGTAAATTAAAATATGAAGATGCTCACTGTAGAATGTACCACAATGAGGAAATTATGTGTATTTTGTGGTCACAATCAAGAGTGTAAGAGACATCTTTGTGCAGGGAATACCATCTTGTCCCTCCAATGCAGTCTAATGCATTTTAGACTTTAATAAAAAACATTTTTGTCCTATAGTTACTTGTGCTGGGCCTGTTCTTTCCTTTGTATGCGCACTGAACACCAGTTTGTGTGTGTGTTTGACTGCCTGGACTTTATCCCTACCCCCACAGGGCAAGCTGGCCTTACACAATGACTGTGACGGTATCGAGCACGTGTTTACCCTCAGAGGAGTGGGAGAGCACCCCCTGCCTGTGGACCATGTGGTATTACAGTGCTCTGTTGGTCAAACCACACACGCACAGATTGATGTCCCCAACTACAGCCAGAACAAACTTACTCTCAAGGTATAAGCACACATGCAAATAATGTCCACACATGCAGTTACTTGCTGAGAAAGTAAACTGAACATCTTTGGGTTTTGATGTACTCAGGGATGTCAGCATGCTCACAATGTCAATGCCAACATCCGATTGTTTAACAGGATTAATGTTTGCCATGTTAACTGTCTTAGTTTAGCATGTTAGCATGCTAGCATTTGCTAATCAGCAAAGTACAGCTGAGGTTGATGGGAAGGCCATTGCTTTAGAAAGTATTGTGTCTTAAAACAAAGCATTAAACACATTGAAATTGGACCTGATGATGGCAGGATAAATCCTTATCCTGAGGGGAACAAGAATGTGAAATTGCATGGTAATTCATCCAATAGTTGGATAAAAAGTCAGGGTATCACTAAAGACATGATGATACATAAATGTGCCAATCCATCAAGTAGATATGGAGATATTTCACAAGATGAATGAAAATGTCCTACTGGTAGAGCTAAATGAAAAGTCAAAGGATCACAAAAGTCAGCAGGCTTCATCCTCTGGGGACCTTGAATGTCTGCACAGGATTTTACAGCAACCCATCTAATGTTTATTTGAGACATTTCAGATTGGACCACAGTAGTGGAGCAATAATGTTGCTCTGACTGTATATGCTTGCACCTGTGTGCATTTTGAGCCATTTGTATGTGAGTGAGAATCTATTTGAATGGTGTGTGTGTTCTAGTGCATGTATTTCCTTTTTGGTCTGTATTTATGGTTCTTCTCTTTTTTGTGTTTTTTTGTGTACATGCATATGCACATACACATAGGTGGTGACAGATCTATCTGTTGTAAGTGGCACTCCCTCCCTGGAGATTGAACCTGGTCAAAACGCTTCATACACCCTGGCCGTGTTATCATGGAAACGAGGAAAACAGACAGGTGAATTTTTTTTTTCCTCTGCATGTTTATGATTGTGGGGGTTACGTGGTTAGTATTTGACGTGGAAGGCAGCTGCGCTCAAATATCGCCTAACTATGTTTATCAAATTCTATTACATTTGCTTAAACAGGCACTCTTGGGTCCACTGTTTAGATGCCTGTTTTAAGACCTACATTTGAATTCTGCTTTGACTGTGTACACTAATGTTGTAGTGTTTGTGTAGCATGCCTGTAAGCCGAACAAATGCTGAGCACATAATGACGGAATATTTTACATTGTTGAATCACAATGTTAAAGTTAAGGTTATGGTGGTTCTAGTGTTTAAACTTCCCCCAACACAGGATTTCAAACTGCAATGGACTTAGGCTACTTGATACTTTCATTCAATTTTATAAGTTAATGCAAGATATGTTGCAATGTTTGTGATAACTTGGACCTGTGTCTGCACTCTCTTGACTGTATGTTTTTTAAGTGCCCTGAACTGAAGCATTACATTACTTTTGGAGCAGTATTAAACAGTGTTTCTCCTATGTTGATTGGCAAGTGGCGCATCGCCACAGTTACATTTCTGCCGCCACGCCACAGTATCAATGTTGATTGTCGGAGAATAGCGCGGACACACGCTTCACAGGTAGAGCACAAACCCAGCCCCCTGTCTCTATTCACACCAACGGCCGCTGGGGGGGGCAGATGAACTCACACTAGTCTCGTTACTGTAAGTAGGCTACAATGAAACCTTCGTGAGTAAAAAGTCAATACTTATCAATGCACTCACCTGTATAGACCGGCATAAACATGTAGAAAGCGATATTTCAATCTGCTCTGTCTGCTCAGTCCACTCTCGTCCACCGCGCTGTTTTAGGCAAACACAGCTCTACTCTGCAAATAGCCAATTTTTACCAACAAACTAAAACAAATAAAGCTGTCGGTTGTAGTCTTAGCTTAGCTTGGCGGGAATCTAGAAATTGGAATTAATGAATGAAATGAATTAATTGGAAGAATGAGTTCCCGAAAATTCACACTGTATTAACATTGTGAGATAGGGCAAGCCTTGGCGGAGGTCTGCACTCTTCGAATGCCCTCGTGGTTACATACTGTATGTAAAACAAACAATCAAAAAAGAAACATTTCATTTACAACTTTTCCTGCAGGCTGTGTGTCATTTCTAGAAATTGAAGACATGCAGGAGGCAGACAAGCAGAAAGGTAAGCTTAGTGTTGTACCATATACTGTACAAGAACCATTTAGAACTTTTACACTTTATTTAGAATTTTTTTGCCCAAGACTTAATTAGAATGTAGTATATGTAAACGTGTGTGCATTTATACTGGATTTATACATGTGTCATCCAGGAAATGTACGTGGATGCTACGAGGTGCATTTCTCTCTAGAGATAATTTGTGAGCCAGCAGCACCCATCAAGATCATAGATGTACAGTGTTCTGCTCAGGTAAGTTCTGCAAACACACTTTGTACTAAGTGCTCATATTATGCTAATTTTCAGGTTCATAATTGTATTTAGAGGTTGTACCAGAATAGGTTTATGTGGTTTAATTCTCAGAAGACACCATATTTTTGTTGTACTGCACATTGCTGCAGCTCCTCTTTTCACCCTGTGTGTTGAGCGCTCTGTTTTAGCTACAGAGTGAGGCATCTCACTTCTGTACTATCTTTGTTGGGAGTCGCACATGCGCAGTAAGTACTGCTAGCTTGTCAGTTGCAGAGTATGAGGGCATGTGAGCATTATAACGTGTGTTACAAAGTGACGCACGTTCGTCACGGAAGTAAAGGCTGGACTACAACAGAGCTGTTTGGAGCAGTTTGTGAACAGTGTTTTCTGTTGGAGATGGTAAGTCCCTTTGGGGTGGACTTTGGGCTTTTTTACTTTGTAAACATGTAACATGCACAAAAAGATATATAACACAATAAAGGAAAGGGAAAAAGCAAAAAAGCATAATATGAGCACTTTAAGTGGATACTCACGAACTCTGACGCAAATTACTTTCAGGGCCGGAAAAAATAGTATCAGTCATTTTTTTCAGTTCAGTAGATGTAAATGAGCACATCCACAGTTCATCTAATGTTTTCTGCTGCTGAATTTGGAATATTTATTTACTGTATTTGAAGAGAAGACTCTTTTGTAGCTGTAAGTGTATTCATCTTTTAAGAGGTTTTTGGGAAAACACCAAGCTTTCACTAATCTTATGTTTCAGACAGTTTCCTCTGCTGCAGTGATCACTCTGCGGTGATTATTCTGTTGCAGAGGTTATTTGTTTTAATTTTAAATATTTCCTCCGCTAGTTTGCACCTTTGTACAGTGCATTGCTGCTTTTATTCCATTTTGACGCAATTTGACTTATTACCACATAAAAAGGGTAGCACGGTCTTAAATTTCCCCCTTAGGCCTCTAGTTGCTGCTGTTTTAAAAAGTACAGTAACACAAAGATTGTAGCTTGAGTTGGCAAAAGCGCATACTCTCCAAAATCACAAAAAATGTCATTACTTCTTTAAATTGAATATACATTTTTCATCTGGTAAGAATGCAAATGCAGTAGTCAGAGTAAAAATAGAAACATTTTATTGTACAACAACACATGGTAGTTGTAGCCTAATAATAACTTTACTTACAAGAATTTAAGTGTCCAAAAGTGGTAAGAGATTAGAAGACCCTGGTCAGGCCACTTGTTAGTTAGCAAGACACTAAATTCATACTTAGCTTAAAGAGCAATGTTCTGAAAGAAAGTGAAATCAGTAAATTCATATATATATATATATATATATATATATATATATATATATATATATATATATATATATATATATATATAGAGAGAGAGAGAGAGAGAGAGAGTTACATTTCTAGTAGTGTTTCTGCTGCTGGCCACTGTTACTGGAAAACTTAATCTTCCTTCTACACTTAGATCAAAAGACTATCAGAACATCTCAGGGGAAGAAAACAGGTGTCATCTTTGAAATCCTGTCTTCCCAGAGCTCAGTTGCCTTAGAGATCCCTGTCAAAAACCCACGAGGAGAGCTGCTGATGCTGGATGTGCATCTGGAAGGAGACGACCTAAGTGGGCCCAACTGGGTTTCAATTCCCCCACAGGAGACTCTCACCTACAAAGCAACGTTCTCCCCTGGCAGAGTAGGAAAGATCACAGGCAGGTAAGACTCACTGCATTAAAGCTGACCCAACCTCCTTTAAAGGAGGAGGTAAAAATGCCCATTTACCAGTCATTGTTTGGAATACAATATACTACAGTCCACGACATGAGCTTGGTAATTTATTTGTCTATTTTGAAGTGTTTTAAATCTGAAGTACATATATAGTATTTGCATGGGTTTGGTGTGTGTTTCCTGCCAGTGTGGTGTTCCAGTCAGAGCTGGTGGGGGAGTTTTGGTATCAGCTGGAGCTTTATGCTCTTCCTCCTCCAGTCATCATGCTACCACAGGCCTGCTGTCAGCTGGGCAAGTAGGTGTACACACACCAAGACACATAATATCTCAATGCAGGCTCATTGGTGTTTGAGTTTAAGGTTGCCATTACATCCTCGAGCCATCATGTATGAGATGTTGATACAGTCTTTATTCCATCTGAGGAGCAAGCAGCGCAGAGAAGGCCACAACTAGGGGTGTGCAAAAAAATGTATTCACATTTTTTTTTCTTTTTTTTTCTTTTTTTTAATTGTATGTCTACTGCAAGCACATGGGAAAAGAAACTACATTTACACACTGTGAATCGTTTTTATTGTTTTTTGTGGCATTTTCAACCTTTATTTGGATAGGACAGCAGAAGACACGAAAGGGGGAGAGAGCGGGCAAAGGGCTGCAGGTCGGAGTCAAACCCAGGCCCGCTGCGTTGAGGAGTAAACCTCTATATATGGGCACCCGCTCTACCAACTGAGCTATCCGGGCGCCCGTGAATTTTTTTTTTAATCGAGACTCGTTTTTGAATCGAAAATCGATTTTGAATCGAATCTTGAGCCTAAATATTGATCGTGACATTTTCTGAATCGTGCACCCCTAGCCACAACTATAGCATTGTTAACAATGATCTTCCTGAATATGGCCATAAGAGGGTTAGGATCAATAATTGTCCAAAATTCCTCCATCTACAACCAGGACCGAAACATATGGCTTTGTGTGCCAGTATCACACCTGCATCTTAAACAATTCTTATGCACTCCTGAAAAAAAGCCCATTTATTAGGGCCGGGTATTGTCAAGGACTTCATGATTCAATTCAATTTCAATACTCTGGGTCACGATTCAATTTCGATTCAATACGATTTTATATCGGTTCAATACTTTACATGAAATCAGTATTCATACATTTAGGTGATAGATATTCCCAGAATATTCATAAGATGTCTTCTGATATTTGTGAATATATTATGTGCATGTGTGTTTGCATTTCTTTAAACCAATCACAATGGTCTTGGGCGGTGCTAAGCTCCCATCGCTAAGACGGTGTATCTGCAAAATGGACTCGGGAAGGAACTTGTTTTGGTGGCGTGTGTATTTTGTGTAGGGTTGGGTACCGAATTTGGTACTCTTTTGGGTACCGACCGAATTACGTCGGTACTACAGAGGATCGATTCACGTTAAATCCAACGGCACCAAATTTCGGTACCTTGAGCGCAGGTTGTTGTATCTGACTAAACTAAAAGATAATGGAAGTAAATAAATCTGCCTATTTTAATAATGGCTTATTACAAATACAATATGTTTTTTTTTTTTTAAAGTAGCAAGTAGTCACAAAAGTCATGTATAGAAATTTTAATGCAAGATGCATCTATAATCGTTTTGTCATTGCATCGTAGCCCTCTGAATCAGAATCGCATTGTGAGGTGCCTAGACATTCCCACCCCTAGCATGATAATTATGTCAGAGAGATAACTTACCACACTAACAGAATAATGAATAGCGATTATAGCTGCATATAAATCGTGCACACTGCTTATTATCTCAGTAAATTCTAGATGTAACATTTGTGTCAGGAAGCTTATCTGGCATTACTTTCTCTCTCTCTCTCTCTCTCTCTGTGTCTGTGTGTGTGTGTGTGTGTGTGTGTGTGTGTGTGTGTGTGTGTGTGTGTGTGTGTGTGTGTGTGTCTCAGATGGACCAGCCAGACCATTCCCCTGGTTAACCCAACAGCTGAGACTTTGGAGCTGATTGCAACCAATAGTAACCCCAGAAATTACACACTTGAAGTAGATCCAGGAAGTGCTGTAAGTACTCACACTCACCTGTGTGCCTCATCCTTACTTTTATCAGCTCAGTATTCTGTTCCATTATTGCAGAATAAGGCTTCATTTGTCACAGCATACTGTACATCTGAAGTTACCTTGCTCCTGCAATTGAGTTACCATTGTTTTCGATGTTCTTTGTAGTTCAATGAATATTTGATTTGTTTAAGATTACATACATTTACATTTCTTAAAACAACCATACAGTATAAGACACTTGATAACACAGTTGTTGTGTTTTTACACTGCTTTACACTGTTTTTTTACTTGCTTTATATTTGTGTGGAAAGCGGTGGGTTGCCTAACAGTGTGATTTAAAGGATTTGAGCATGTGTGTGTTTATCCTCCCTAACTTTCCCTATTAAAGTTATTTCATGTGTTTGTGTGTGTATGTGTGTTCCAGCTTATTGTGGAGCCCCACTCCTCCACCCAGCTTGGTGTCCGTTTTAGTCCTTCATCCATCGGAGAGGGGAACCACACGGCAAAGATCACTTTCACATGCCCTCAGGTGTGTGTATATATATACATACACACAGACAAAACTGATTACATTAATCAGTGTCCCTTGCCTTCACACACACACACACACACACACACACACACACACACACACACACACACACACACACACACACACACACACACACACACACACACTTTACACTTATTGTGATATATATTGTTTTAATATTGGCAATTATTGTGACATTTTTTTGCCATATCACCCAGCCTTATTGTCTACAGTATTATTTGTGAAATATTTTTAAATGGCATCAATCTAAAAATATGATTCATGGTTATAGTGAAGAGAGAATGCATACTGGCATTTTCCCTCGGAGTTTCATCTTTTGACCACACCTTTTCTTTGTCTTCCTTCCTCTGTATACCCTTCATGCGTTCTTATTTCTCATTTACTTCATGTCTCTCCCTCTGACCACTGTGTATGTGTTAATCTGTCGCTGGCTTTCTTTAGTTGCGGGAATGGTGTGTTTTCTTGAGTGGGCGTGGCCTGATTCCAGAGAGCGAGGAGCCTCTGAGCATCTCATCCCTGATTGGCGCCAACGCCTCCATCACCATTCCTTTCACAAACCCCACTGAGCTCCTAGTCGTGCTCAATATCACACTCACAGGTCACAGCTATTCCTTGTCTTTCTCTAACACACACTTTCTCACAAATGTGTTCTCATCGCATGCATGTGACACACTCAGACATGTTCATAATGTCACAGTGTGTACTTGGTATTTCTTCTCAGATGAGGACCCGAGTGGGGCCCCCAACTGCCATCAAGTCACTAAAGACAAGGAGGTCTTCTCTATCCCTCTGAGCCACACTGAAGGTTTGTTAACTGATACGATTTTCACCACATTATGATAAAATGTTCAATAAACCAATTTTACCAGGCAACACATACAGTTCCCAAATTGAAGTACTATGCACTATGGCTTGAAATAAAAATGTTGAAGCTAAATGAAAGCAACACAGAACTTGAAAGCTGCTCTGATCAGTATTTTCTATATTAACAATGGATCAAATGGCTATGTGTAATGTAAAATGGGTCAATTAGTGAAAACCCACAGAGAATTATCATTCACCTCAGCAGTTCCCCTTAGCTCTAAAGAGTTGTTCAGCTAATTGTTCCTTTTTTGTGGCCTGCAACTGTTTTGGTTCACTCTCACCGCTCTCATCAACCTCGTTTCCAGGCGCAGCAGGCAGCATTTTTCAGCGAAAAAGCTAAAGAGACAGATATTTCCCTCATGAGTGTAAACTAAAGCAGAGCTAAAATCTCTCTAACTATTCTAAAGTAATGATATGTCAGATGTGTTTTTGTCAATTTCTGTTGCCCTACTGGCCAAGAAAATCAATTAATACAGCTAAAACATTTTCTGAAACCTCTTAATGTTGTCTTGGCTGTGTTTAAATTTGACAAAGCTCCTTTCAGTTGGAAACAAAACAGGTTAAAAAATAGATTAAGATTTGATAGAAGCCATGATGTGGCTGTGGGTAGAAACCGGTCATCTACCAATCGGAAGGTCGGTGGTTTGATCCCTAGCCCTTGCAGTCTACCAATCACATCGGTGTATCTGATATAGGCGGGCCAGAGGCGAGCTAAACAGATGACGACAGCACTGCGACGTCGAAGTCATTAGTAAACAACAGAAGAACACCAGTTGTTTGAAACGGCTTTGGCTGCTGCAATGAACGAGTTAGACTTGGCTTTTTATCTAAAAGAGGAACAGAAGACGCCGCTCTAATCGTTTCTTTGCAAGAAGGACGTTTTTGCTGTTGTGCCATCCGGATACGGCAAGAGTTTAATCTACCAGTTAGGTAGCTTAGCTGGTAACTTAGCTGGTAGCTAAGCGTATGGGGCTCTGGATACGTCACCCCGTGTATTGTTGTGATTGGTCATAGTGTTATTCAATTGTGTGCAGTGAGATTTTCAAATGCATGCTTGGTGCCGCCCCTTGAGTTGGGCCATTTTGATTACTCATTGCCAGACCCTTAATCTTTCGGATTTGGGTCTGGATTTCCAGGCTACTTGTATCTAAGACTTACCTAACTGACAGTAGGGATGTAGAGAGCTATTAGTCTTCATAAGCTAAATAAATCCACCACTCCTCTACATTCTAGAAAAGTTTTTTTTTTTTTTTTTTTTTTTTTTTAAACAAGTATTAGTTCTGCAGATGTCCACATTACAACTATTGCAATGTATTTTAGTTAGCAATGGTTACCAGAGTGAACATTTGTATTTCTCATTTGGTTAGTAGCAGAAAATGCTTTAGAAAATGTTGATGGCTGTCCTTCATCTTGGCTGCAGGTATACAGATCTGTGAAGGGGGCCATTTTGATGTGCCTGTAGTGTTTGCACCAAACTCTATGGAGCTAAAACAGGTCTGGCTCTGCATCACTACGAAGCCCTGCAGCCGCCCGAGCAACAACAGTACCTTCAGTACAGACAACGTGAGGTGTGTGTCTGCATAAGAGGCAATGTCTGAGTCTATGCCTGGTCCCAGACAAGCTTTTAGACATTCAGTAAAGCTCATTAGCATCATATATTTCAACATCCAGGTGGGTTTTCACATAGCCTGTCACTGTAAACAAAGTGCATAAGAGTTACTTGTCAACAAAACAGGGAAGTGTTGAAAGTGCTCAGTACAGTTTTGAGTTCATCAAATATGTTCTATTTCCTACAGTGGGAACAGTATAATGTACCTAGAATGTACCATCCATTCATATTAATGCCCACTCAGGATCACAAGTAGCTGTGCCACTGCGCATTGGGCGAGAAGCAGGGTAAAAAGGGTAAAATTCACACCTTGGAACACTTTGAGGAAACCCATGCTGGCAAAGGCACCATAATCCCTTACATTTACAGTACTGTACAATGGCTTTGGCTCAGTTTTTTATTGTGTTTCAATGTTCAAATTTTTTGAGGCCAAAAATATGAATACTGCATTTTGTGTTAAGGGTTTTGCAAATTCAAACTCCTTTGGAACAATGAAGCCAAAGTATAAAGTATACATTGTTTTAATTCTTAATTTATCTTCATAATTATTTGATTCAATTGTGATTAATTAATTAACAACAAACTAAGGTTGGGTATTCAATCCATTTAGTCTTTAGTTAAATAAATGTAGCAACTAGTATCCTTGTGAAAAATCAAATCTGATTTCTAACATGCTATACACGGCTGTTGGTCTGGTTTTAGAGTTTGGCCTGCCACAAATAGCCTATTAGGAAGATGCCTGGCATATTTTTAAATCCAGTTATGGTTCATTACTAATCCCAAGTACTGTGTGCACTCAATGTCAAAATAAATATTTCAGGTCAGAGCAGGAATTGTCAACCATCCGTTGGATTTACCCTATCCGTGGAATTCCCATGGAGGTTCCTGTTGAGAACTCTCCACTTGGCGTGATCCATTGTGAAGTGGGCTGCCAGCTGGAAAGGAAGATGGATGTACTGCTCACTGGATGTGTGCCGGGGAATCAAGACCGGAAGGGACAGGAAGGTGTGTGACAGTTTGTGATTCCCAGTGGTCTTACAATATCAGAAAACACTTTTGAGGATAATTTTTTAAACCTTGTTACAATAGGGAATATTTTGAGGGTCATAATTCTAATTATTCTACAAGCAGTAGTTGTAGCACTCCAAGAGCAGATAGAGGAATACTTTTCAGAAAGATTACCAAATAATGACAGCATTTTACCACAAATTAAGACGACTTGAAAATATTTTCTACTCTCATCTAAAACTGTTTCACTTTCTGTAGGTCTTACAAAACATTTGATCTTGACCACAGTGTTAAAGGAGAATTCCGGTCAATTTCAACACTGTTTGGAAATTTTGCAATGCTGTCACTAGCAAAAAAAAATGAAAACAATCGGTGTTGCCTACACCCAACAGGCTTAATGGTTTTAAACGTGTTTTTAGCCTCTAAACATGCTCAAAATGTCATTACAAGTCACACCTACTGCAGTCAGATTCGCTGTGTTCCCTCGGAAGGAATCACTGCACATGGGTAGGCACTTGTAATGACATTTTGAGCATGTTTAGAGGCTAAAAAAACCTTTAAAACCTGCCCTGTTTAAGCCGGTTGGGTGCTAACGCTAGCAGGAAGGTAACACCGTAGGCAACACCGATTGTTTTACAGCCACTCCAAATTTCCAAACAACAGAGCTACGTGTTGAAATCGACCGGAATTCTCCTTTAAGTAAAGGAGTTGAAAACAAATAGAGGCAATTAAATAGGCATGAATAGAGGACAAGAGGAAAAGGGTGGAGACGGTACGGCAGCAGCGGTAAGAAAGTGCTTGCTAGTGTAGCTATATATCTAGCTGTGGCTAGTCACAAAGCTTCGGTCCGTGCACTCTGTCATACGAGTAAGTTACCGGCAACGACCGTTACCGCTGCGACTGCGCCTTCACTGACCGACTTAAACTTATGACTTTTATTATTGTGTAATGTAAGAAGGACTTTAACTGTTTTGCCGGTCAAATTAAATTTAATGAGTGCATATTGAAACAGTTTCCTGGGTGATGGTGGAAGACTTCCAGTGTGCGGTTCGTTCAGACAGCGAAACAGCGCACTCAGAGGTGGAGGACTGCCTTTCTGCCTCCGTCGATGCAGTGAGAAGGGACCCTGAGACTGGCATCGTATCACTCACCCTTAATCTAGTCTACACTCCTCTCAGGCCATGCAGGTTACAGTACTACACACACACACACACACACGCACACACACACACACACACACACACACACACAAAAAAACCTGTTCAAAGAAAATGTGACACACATTGATGAGCATGCAGGAAAATTAAATACACACTGAGAAATATATATATATATAGGTAGTAAGAGGAGGAATGTGTCTCTTTGTTGCAGAGATTCAGTAGCTTTTGAGTTAAATCCTGTTCTTCTCCTTGTTAAACCTCTGGTTGTGTTGCCAGCTAAAGCAAACAAACACCTTGCACACTCAGGAGAAATTATTATACACACAAATGCACATAGAAAAAAAGAAACCATACAGGCACATTTTGAGAGACACAAACCACAGACTCACACCACATTAAAAGCCAAAAGACCAGCGAGAGATGTAGACATACACAAACACTCATTTGAAGAGAAAACTAAACACACACAAACACACACACTCATACGCACGCACACACACACACACACACACACACACACACACACACACACACACACACACACACACACACACACACTTTGAGAGTATTATGCAGACTGAGAGAGGCACAGAAACACAGAAACAAATATGCACACCTCTTGTATGGGGGGAAAACTAAAGGATGCTAATAATAAGTCTGAAAAACAAACAAGCACATACAGTACTAGCACATTCTCACACACACAGACACAACAGGAAAGAAGGCATACAAACTCTTCTTTTCTTCTTTCTCTGCAGATAACACACTTGCATTGAGCATAGTGAGTTAACACTGCATTCATTTATCTCTTGTCTTTCTCCCTCTAAAGTACAGTCTCTTCTTCCTCTATATCCCTCTTACTCCCATCTTCTCTCTCTCTCTCTCTCTCTCTCTCTCATGTGGGTATGGCCTCTGCATTCATTTATAACTACTGTCTACATGTGCTGAGTCTTAATGTTTGTAGCTAAAGGATGCTGTGCTATCTTAGAAGTAAAGGGGGAGGCCAGCTCATTAGCTGCCTCTTCTTTAACAGCACTTGCCATGTTAGGTCAGATCCCTATAGACAATACATTAACTCTGGTGTGACCTTAAAGCACATTTGATACTTTTTGATACTCTTGCTTTTCTAATCAATTCATGCATGGCTTTTTCAAGATCACTTATAATGGTAGTCAATGAGAAAAGCATTTGGATATTCCTTTGACTTAAGCTTCTTAGGTCTGAATTGTCAATTATTCACACACACTTTATCCTTGACGCTTTGGTGAGCCAACTTTAAGTTGTTGAGGCAATTCTTCTCATGTCAGATCAATGAAAAGGACACCATGGCATTAAAACACTTGTATTGGACAACCTAATGTCCTGTCACTCTGTGCTTGTGAATTGGTGGACTTTTTTGTATAGATGTTTACACTAATGATAAAGTTTTGCGGATTCACTGTGAGAAGAGGGAGCAGGCTTTTCTCACTACAGTCGAGTAAGCGGAGTTTTGAGTCAAAAGCGAACTCCATGCACACGTGTTGTTAGCTCTAGTGGAAGAACTAATCTCCGTTTAAACTAACACGCCAAACCGCATATCTCATGAACATTCTTGTATACTCGGCATGCATGTGCCAAGGTAAACAGGAGGCAGCATGTATACTCCGCCCGTTGCTGGTAGTTGCCATAGTAACTTTAGTAGCTTAGTCTCAGAGACCCAATCAGACGGCAAAATGTTGGCGTCAGTGTTGGTGTTGCCAAAGGTCTTTGTTTGAGACTGCAACACAACCTCAGAGATTCCAAACCAAAACGAGGTGTTTTCAAATTTCTCTGGTTTAGGGGCTCTGAAACGCAACAGCAGTGAGGTGTAAACATAGCAAAAGATATTTGTTTTTAAACCAAAATCGAGCAAGGTAAATGTACCCTCAAACTGTTACATTTGACTGAAATGCCAGGCGGATTAATGCAACAAGTATTTTTTTCTCTCTCTCTTCTTTGTTTTCACTCTTTTACTCTTTCTCTGTTCCCGTTGGTCGAGACATGAAAGATTGCCATGTCTCACTGACATTGTCCATCTTATCATTTATCTTCTATATGAGATGTTGCAAGAATTATTAAACCACTCTTCTGAGCTTGGAGATTACATTTCTTTGCAATGGCCAATAATAACTTGTTTTGCTGCTGAGATGGCCCCTTTCAACAAATTTAAGTAGTGATTGCTCACTTGTATTGAATTATCAAACATATACATGGAGTGAAATTAACCACAGTGCTCAAACTTTCTCAAACCTTTTTTGATAAGAAAATACAATGCAATACAAGTTTATTTGTATAACACCTTTCAGCAGTAAGGCAATTCAAAGTGCTGTATATAAGACATAAACAGCCATTAAGACCACATGTAATGTAGACATTGGGCCCTATCTTGCACCCAGCGCAATTGACTTTGTACACCGACGCATGTATCATTCCTATTTTGCACCCGACGCACAGCAGACTTTTCCCTCCACAGACGCATGTCGGTAAATTAGGGAATGAACTTTCACTCCCGGGGGCGGTTCAGTGAAAAGAGGAGGCGTGTTCAGGCGCAAATGTTCCCTGGTGCTATTTTGCAGTTTCAGAAAACAATTCCGCCACTGACCAGGAAAAACCTAGTCTAAAGTCAGTGGCGCGTTATTCAGATGTTATTTTAGGGACGCATGCTTGGCCATAATGTAGCGTGTTTTGCTTCTCTCATCTACACGGATGCAGCAGTTCCCATTTTTGCAAACCATACATAATTACAAGGAAATATATTACTGAAAATGCGCTTCAGGTCGCAGCATTCTTTGTGGCTTGTGTTTTACACATTTCCATGAATCATGGATGTGTTGATGACATGAATGAGGAAATATTAGAGGACTTAAGGAGACGTGATGTTGAACTACGGCGGGATTGGACACTTGAGGGTCCGGGAGTGGCAATGCGCGATGTGCTCCTGGTGGAGTGGGTGGACGGAGATGGAGTGGGGGGGAGGAGGAAGGGGCACAACAGGAGCAGGTGGTGCGTTTGGAGGCCCACGCTCCATGGCTGCAGCAATCCTCTCCAGACTTGAGGAGATGCGCCCGAGAGGCCGCAGCAACATCGCCACCCGGTCAAGACGGGCATTTATTACTTTGCCGTATCCCAGACAGCTCCCGCTGGCGTGCGCCAGGAAAATCCGCCATCATAATAGCAATCCGCCATTGGAACAAGCGCGCCTGCTCTTAAAGGGAATGTGAGATGATGCTCTGGTTGGTTTATTGCACGTTACACCCAAACCACACCTAGCTACTTCAGACCAACCCATTTTAGATTTGCGTCGGGCACAAGACTCATTTATCCCGCCAGTGTAATAGCAACAGCGCCCGAGATCCGCCCACAAAGCTACATGCGTTTCACGTTTGATACTTGTGTTTCAGATCGTTAAAATAGGGCCCTAACCCAGGATTTCCACAGGCTGCGTAACTACTGCGGAACGAGTCAATCGGTTTCCATTAAAGTCAACGTGTGTATTTCCACCAGCTGCATAACGTCTGCATTCCGACTCCGGCACAGTTCCGGCGGTCGCAACACTGCGGATCAGATACGCAGAGCTTCTATTTTTGTTGGACGCCGGAGAGCTCCGCAGCAATTCAGCACACGGCAGATAGTGCGGGACAGGAAGTCGAGCACAGAAACAAAATAAAACATCCGGTTAACTTTCAAAATAAAATACACCGTGCTCACGAAGGATCATATTTCTCCTCTACACCTCATCTACACCTTGAAAACACGGCACGGAGTTGTTTCCTCTCTACTCCTCGGAATAGAAACAAACTGTTGGTGGTTTTGTGGTTCTATTCTGCGTGAATTCGCGAGATCTAGTGGGTCCTCGTGACTACAGCTGTCAGTCCTGGCCGCAGCCGTTCCACAACAACTCCGGATCCGGTTGGTATTGACGGACGGCGCGGACCACGGAGACGTTCCGCAGCGGAGACGTTCCGCAACAGTTACGCGGCCTGTGGAAATCCTGGGTAAGTTTCTAAATGACCTCAAGCATGACCTCAAGCATTTGATGTTTTTTTTTACTGATATTATTATTATTGCTAGAAATCTAAAATCCTTCTTGCTTGAAATGAATACCACTGTAGTACTTAGTTTGGTGCTCTGTTGCTAGCTGCAACCCCTGTTGGCACAGTTCCATTGCAGTTTGAGGCAATGTTTACACTTGCTGTCTTTTTTTACGCTGCCAGTACCTCTTTTACATTATAATTCTATGGAGTAAACAGTGTTTTCAAAAAAGTTCTGAGTGCTTTTTTAATCGCCACCGCTCAGAGCGTCTTTTTGAAGTTGAAAAAAGTTCAACTTTTCTGAAAAAAAAAAACACCCTATGTCCGTCAAGCATTTTTTTTCACTGCTGACCAATGACAAGCGGAATAGCGAGACTTGTCATTTCCACAACAACAAGATGGAGCATAAAAATGGAGCAGGTGCTGATAGATTGACTTGTGCTAGTGTCTGAGCACAGCGAGTTATATGATATGACCGACCAGGTGCTCCCTGTTCAGGGAATAACGGTTGGGGCAACTCGCTTTGTTTTATCTAACGTTAGAAGTAGCAGCGCTCACTCTCTCTGTTCATTCTCTAGATCGCTTTGATTAACTAGCACCGCTCCAAATTTCACTCTTGGATACGCTAGCTGTAGCTGTTGTTATAGCAACGGAAAATGCTCTCGGCTGCTTTTTTGGACAGAAACACTGCCAGGTTCTTCTTTTTTTTACTATAAAATCGCCCTTTTCAACTTTTTCTTGTCAAAAAAGATGCCATGTGTGATCATGGCCTAAGGGTGCCCTGTGGAGTTTTCTTGGAAACACACAAAAGTTCTTTTTACATTCAGTGTTACTTACAAATTGTATGTATCCTTGAGGTCCAACAAAGGTGTTAAATACATTTCCTTCCTCATAAAACATTTACAAAGCGGATTTTTAAAGCGTTTTAAATCCTGCATATTTTTTCTTAGCTGGCAAGTTGCTGCGTTTCTGGGGGCATTGAGAAGAAGACTTAATTAATCCCTCAAGGGGAAGTTACATTTTGTTACACACACTACACAAATGCCTGAAATACACACTCATGCCCCAGCCAGTAGATTAGATTTAGATTAGATTCAACTTTATTGTCATTGTGCAGTACAAGTACAAAAACAACGAAATGCAGTTTGCATCCAACCAGAAGTGCAAAAAGAGCAGAAAAGTGCAATGTGATTTTCAAGTATAGACAGGACAAGACATATGGTGCAGTGTAGACAGTAGTGTACAGTACCACTACCTCACAATAGTGTGAAACCATAGGTAGGAATGTGACTAGCGTCACCTGTGCACATGCATGTGTGTCCTTGTACCCATGCACAATACAAACAAAACTGGTCCAACTCATAATAAAACCGCACTATACAGCTACAAGAAGTCACAAACTCATTGTTACAACCACCTCCTTACTTAAAATAAACACTGTAGTTACTTACAAATTGTCAATTCTAACTTTCATTCATTCAACCTTTATTTATCCTCTAGAGATCATTGAGGGTCAACCCTCATTTTCAATTTTATCGAGTCAGATTACAAAGACAGATACAGAACAACAACACAGAAAGTACAATCATTCAGAATTGGAAAATGGTTTGATAAATACATTAGGATAATAGGGATGCAAAAGAAAATTCAATTATGTAAAGCAGTTACAAGTAGAAGTTTGCAGGTTTAAAACCAGATTTCTAAATTGTTCGAACGGCACAATTCAGTTGATTTTAATAAAGTGCTGTAATTTGTTCCAGGAGTCGGGTGCACTAAAACTAAAAGCAGTTTTTCCAAGTTCAGACCGAGCTCGTGGAACATGAAGTAAAAGCCAGTCAGCAGAGCAAGTCTGATAATATCCCTCTGACTTGTATGTAATGGAAATATACAGTATGATCTCAGTCACAATTTACCTATTCTCTACTGTCCTCCTTACTGTACATTATATGAGACATCCTGCTGAGTGAAGAGTGCATTCATTTATCAGCTCCTGACTTCATCTGTGGAGGCCATTAATGAGGCGTGCCCTGGTAGGATCAATACCTCTGAGAGCTAATGAGTTCTCCGTGAGGAAATGACAGGGGGTGTGGTGTCGCTAATCGGCTCTTCCATTATCTCTGCCGTGGGTAGTGGGATGAGGAAACCAAGTATCACAAGCTAAAAGCGGAACATTAAAGACTGGTTTAGAGAATCATGTTTCTTTAGATAAATAGGAATGCTCAAATTACCCTTTTTTCAGATGAATTAGAGTGGAAGAATGACTTGAAAAAAAACATGAGTGGAAAGCAGATTAAATCAGAGGTATTCATCTGCGTGCCACAGACAGCACACTGTGTTAAACCTACATTGTGTAATTTTTAGAGTTGATTCTTAGCAAAAAAAAACTTTGTTCTTTCACAAATATGTGCTCATTAATATGTAATTACTAAGGGTGCTCCGATTGATCGGTCACTGATCGGTATCGGCCGATAATGGCTTTAAATAGTTTGATCGGTAGTCTCCATAAATGCCGATCAGATAGGCCGATCAGATGACGCATTACCATGGATGTATTAAGAGTGCACTACTCGTGAGAACATTTTCTACATGGAGCTAAAATGGCGGCCTCCCTACATTCAGCGGTCTGGCAGTTCTACAAGGTGTCTGAATGGTGGCAGAACAGCAGTTGGCCCGCGGGCCGGCCGCAGAACGAAGGCAGTAGGAAGGCGGCTACCGCTTTTAAAAAGCGGCTGCCACCGCTTTTAAAAAGAGTCTGCCACCGGTGGTGTGCCGGCAAACGTGTTTGCGATTACGCCATTCTGATGCTTCTACTGCCTCTGGAGCACCGCCGGTGGTCCGCCGACGCCTTGCTATCTGGGAAAAAGACAATACATTAGCGATTTGCAACGTGTGTGCCAAGGAAATACCACGTGGCGGAAAACTCCAAAGACATTTCAACACCACCAACCTCATCAGACATTTGAAGGTTAGTCACGGAAAGGAGTATGAGGAGTTTTCAAAGTTAGCTAATGCTAATGGGTCATTTATGCCTGACGTTGGAGGCGCGCATTCGTGACATCAAAATGACGTATTTTCCGGCCGGTGTGTCCGATCTTCAGCGAGCGAGCTGAGGGCGCGCACCAGTCTATTTTTTTCAGCAGTGCCCGACAAACCAGAAACAGAAAGCCTGAACGAGCTCCTGGGAAACCGGAGTCGTGTAGCTAGCAGTTCCGGCGCCACTCAAACAGCTGTTTCCCCCCACGTGCGTCTGTCTGTCTGTCTGTCTGTCTGTGCGCTGAAGAAATGTCTACAGTGATTGAAAGGACATTTTTTAGATTTTGAGCTAGGACGAAAAGCCAAACAATTACTGATACATTCTCTAAACATGTGTGACTGTTACGTAATGGCGTAATTTTCAGTTCATAAAAGTGATCGGTGATCGGTATTGGCCGATATGTCTTCCAGCAATCGGTGATCAGCCCCAAAAATCCTGATCGGAGCACTCTTAGTAATTACTTCCACCAACTAATCAAAGTATTCTCGTAAGCGTAGAATCTGCCATTTAGAATCATTCAGAATACATAAGGGTGAGTTGCTCAAATGACGGCCTGCATGTTGCGCCTCCATCTTTAAAATACATTAGCCAAAGAGGGACATACCGCCTTTCGCCCTTTTACACTCAGTGGCACCCCGCATCGTGACGAATGCCAGGGGGAGATTACTCGCCAGGGAAGCGAAAAAGAGAATTAAAACGACAACGCAACAGGCAAAGCAACAAGACCAAAGTTAATATTGGTGTGGCTAGAACAGCTGCTTGTAAACAATGGAGATACTAAGAGCTAATTTCGGGTTCGGCCACCGTAGCAGTTAAAACGTGCTCGGAATGGGAAGTAATATTCAGTTTGTTGTCATATACAATTTCACTGCTAGATGGGAGAAATTCTTACACAATGTAGCTTTAAGGGTTTTATTCCAGTTGAAGTCTAATGCAACTTATTTAACTGATTAGTTCCTCTTCCTTTTTAACATGGTCCTGATGTGCAGCTTAAAGGGAAGATTCGCTACCTTTTAATGTGGATGTCCAATCAGTAGAGCTGTAGCAATTCCAAATTTTGCTATACAATTAATTGTCTCAGAAATAATTGTGATTAACAATATAATTGTCTGTTTCAGTCAAATTTTTAAATATTTATTTATTCCTTTAAAACAAATTAAAGTTTTGAATGAATCCCAGGTACACAGCCTATGAAGTAAACTTGACAATAGAACATGTATCCTCATCAATAAAAAAAGCATTAATCATTAACAAAAAAAACTGCATGCTCGATTTCTCTGGCTTGAGACCGCTACAGCCCAGGATGTTTGGAGTTGCTATTGCAACAGTCCGACCAATAATCACTTATATAAACAAAATCAACAATTACCATCAACAGTCATAACCCTTAGGACCTTAGCTAATGTTAGCAGACAAGCTGTGTTTGCTTTCGCACACACACAGGCAGGCTGACCAGGCAGGCAGCAAAGCCAGCAGGCAGCCGCCGGCTGTCACAGCAGATTGTGGCGCTTGTCAAGTCTTCTCAAGTCAAACTTGGTATGACACTGTCATACCAAATTTGCAATTAGCCATACATTTTCGTAAAACGGCCCATATTTGAGCTCTACATAGTTGAAAAAGTCTCAGAAGTGAATTTGATAATGAAATAGCAGACGAACAATGTATAACATTTCTGAGGTCTACGCGACCTAGATTAAGAAGACTAGCTGATCTCAGGTCAGTGGTGTATGTACATTTTGGGGTGTGACAAAGGTAGAGACTAGAGCCAAATAAGGTACAGACAACAAATTGACGTCAACTACTGGCTTTGTTGAGATTTGCCCGTTTTTAGCAGCATTTTCAAATTGTGAGACTTGCATAGGAAAGGGATTGTCAATTGGACTTTGAGGTTCTATGTATGCCTATTTTACCCACCTAACTGTCGTAATTCAACTATGACAAGGTAAAACGTTTTACATTTTATCACCCCTTTAAAGGATTTTATTATGGTTTCATGCTTTATATGAGCAGAGCTTCCCATAAGCGCCGGCTGCCTGCCAAACAGCTGACTACTCATTTAAGTCTAGCCAGCTACTTTATTGTAGGCTAATACTTTTGATTAACAAGTTGCGGTTCACTATGCGTGTTTATTTTATGACCACTATATAGTTCGCTTCAAAACAATGCAAGCATTATGATATAACGAGCCTCTCTGGCTCTATCAGTCCTGTGCGCGTTTAAGCTGAGACGCTGCGTGTCTTGCCAAGTAGAGAGTGGAGAATCAGCTTCAGTGTTTGACAAATATTAGCAAAATAATTGATAACAAAACACATTAAGAATTACATTGATTGCGCAGGCAGGGGACATCCTCATTAGATTAGCTACACCGGAAAACACCCGTGGCAGCAGTTTGACGATTGTGCGTTAAAAAAAAGTCCTCTGAAAGTGCTGCATGTTCTATATAGGCTACAGTACGCCACAGGACATTTATAGGCTTAATGAATGAACAAAATATTAAATTAGCCTATCATTATTTATATATTTTTTTGTTACAGCAGAGCCATCTCAAACACACACACTAAAACAGGCAATGTTGTCAATGTAACTGAACTTTCATAGGAAAATGCAGCCTCACTGTAATTGACAGTTTAAAATGTCCAAGAACGCCTTGATATTGACCAATATGCAAACTAATGTCAGATGCCCAAAATCACGTTTTAAAAAGAAAACATGATGTCATAGAAGTCCCTGCAGTAATAGCCTATATAAGTGTGTTTATGTTTCTAATAAGACATTAAATATCATTGTGGCATGTCTTGATGAAACTTACATTGAAGGATTCAATAAATAACAAATAATGAGTAAGGTTTAATGAGTCTTAATTTCAAAAGTTCTGATCAGTCAGGAATAACTGTGGCTTTACAGTAAATATGAATAGCTATTTACAGACTGTGTGGGCTAAAACACACAAAAAGCATAATTATCCTTCAGCACATTTACAATCGGGGAGGCAAAAATATTAAATAATTAAAGTCAGTGTAAATGATGATGATTTTGTGTTATTTTTTAACCGTTTTAAAAATAGTATGTAATGTGTGCAAAATAGAGTGTAAATACAGAGTTTTGGTCGCGGTTGAGTATTGTAACCAATTGAAAAAAGTGTGTGTGTGTGCGTGTGTGCGTGCGCATGTGTGTGTCTCTCCAGGTGCTCAGCGGTACTAGCTGTGCAGTGTGTGTCCGGCAGGATCTGGGAGTTTCCTATTACTCTCATTACCACAGAGCCTCAAGTGGATGATGTCATCCTCACTGAAGTCACTGAGTTGGGCAAGACTTCAGATGTTGGCTTTCGTCTGACCAGCACCACCAGGTGTGTTGTTGACTCGCCTATAATTTATTTATTTTTTTTCGCACTTATTCCATTCAAGTTTTCTTATAATTTAATAAAACTGAAATTCACTACACCTATAGCATTAATAGGGTTTTACCATTGGCACTTTTGGCTGTGCCATTCCAAACCGTGCTTCGCTGATTTGCGTTTCCATTACTAGCCCGAGAGTGGTAATGGAAATGGGCCTTTTCTGAGTAGGTCCAAAGCTCGCCCGACCCGCCTCCAAGCAGGCTGCGGTGACGTCTTGCCAATCGCAGCCAACCCGTTCTAACCCCCCTTTCTCCCCCTCAAGTGTTGTGAGACTCAACCATGGACTCAACTCATGTCTGTGCTGGAAATGAGTGTTCAGCTCTTAGTATTTTTGTAGCTTCTAATTGAATCTCTGAATGTGGTAATGTGCTTTTTTAATGGTTCATGATCACGAGCCGTGTTAAGTTACTGCTGATGAAGACCCAACGTTTCCTGATGTTGCTGCTTAATAATAAAAGCTTTTAAATAACACAATAATACAGGACTTTTATCGTCAAGAAGTAATAGGAAATTATACATTTTATCCACCGTTTTACAGCCGCTCCTTTGACCACTCAGGCTCGTCAGCTTCTAAATGGCAAAAGCAGATGAATTGAATTTGGGTACATTTTATGAAACTAAATGGTTATTGTCCACCAGCGGTCCCCGGGGACCTATGTGCCGCGGGGGCAGAACAAAAACACATCAACATTCACTCTCAGTGGTTTCTGTGACTTGAGAAATACTTTCTGAAAGCCAAAAGTACACAGAGCTGTCTTTGAACCATAGCCCCGAAAAGCCACACCACTAAAGACACACCTTCAAGATGGTAGCACTGTTGTAATGGAAATGCATAATGCCGTGCTGGGCTGACGTGCCAAACCGAGCCGAGCCAGCACATAGGGAAAAACCCTATTAATGCAGCCATATTGCCCTTTTTGATCAAAGTTTCAAGAGCCTTTGGGTGTAAATTTAGGGACTTAAGGTTTTTGGTACCAGGAACTAGATATGGGCATGATTACTCGACGATCGATAATTGATTATTAACAATTTCGTCGATCACGTTAATTTGTTATCGATTAAACTAATGCTGGTTGCGTTGCTTAGTGTGAGTCTTGAAGCAATTAAATGAATTTCACTGTGTGGCAGCAATTAAACATTTTACCACCCGGGGGCAATATTTGACTCCATACTAGTACTCAGTTACCTGGCTGCGAGTTTCTGTTTTGATTTCAAAAGTAATCGTGAAGAGGTCACGGCATAGTGTGGCGTGGGACCATTTCGATTTAAAAAACGACCTAGTTAACTTCAAACACTGCGATGCCGTGTACAAGTACAACATCTGCAAGTTCATTGAGATGGATATTGGAACCAGCATGTCACATTCCGTCACAACGTACCATCACCAGACTGGTAGAAACTCACTATGAAGAACGAAATAAGGTTCCCCGGCCAGGCTGGCAAAGTTAGGTACCTGTGCATCCCGGCCAGCTGGTGTTTTCGGCGGCTGGACTGACGGTCACCAGGTAGTGGACGCGTCTGACCCCAGATCATGTCAACCTGCTTATTTTTCTCAACAAAAATCAGACTGGTGCAGAAGTTGTATGTGAGTTACTGGTTATTTTTGATTAGGCTTTGTCCGTGCCTTGGATAGTTTTGAGTTACATTTTGACAAAACCTGTCAGATCTAAGTATTATTATGTTTTTGGTTAAGTTATTATTTAACGTGATTCTTTTTATTTATTATTTTGGAACAAACGAGCGTCTCTGTTTAAGAAGGCCGGCTCCCAGCAACGGTTCCGCTGCTTCAGAGCACCGCAGCGCATATATCTTCAAGTTTAGCCTAACCTCCAGTTTAACTGCCACAAGTTGTTCTTGTGGCATACAAAAACACGCTGTATTTTTGTATTTTCATTGCATTTTTAATTTATAAAAAGTTAAATAAATAATGAATTTTAATATAAAAATATTACTGATTAATCGATAGTTGATCTATAATATTCCCAACGATCGACTAAGAACATTTTATAGAATGCCCATCCCTGCCAGGAACTACCGTAGAGGAACTACATTTAGTCCCTTGTTCCTCTGGTCAAAATGTAAAGTTCCAAAGATCCTCAAAAGGTCATCAGGTCCCCCCTGAGAAAGGTCTTGTGGTGAAAAGTGGCTAACATTTCCATTCCAGGAGGCCAGAGCCGTTCACAGCAGTGTTCCTGCCAGGCAGCAGCAATGAGTTCACAGTGACTCCAGCCTCAGGGATGTTACCTCCTGTTGGTTCTACCGGAGCCCTCATTACTGTTTCCTTCACACCTACCATGTACAGCAAGCACAGAGCAAGACTAACCATCCAGGTATTTCAATGATTTATTCTCTGATAATCTCACAGACTTTTGGGTCTATTTGTAGTTTCTGTTTTATGGTAATAAATTGTACTAAATGTTTAGAGGTCTTTTTTTTACCGCTGCATCACCAGTCATAACATGTTACCAATAAAGTGTTTCAGAGTTATTATTACTTTTAGGAGTTTCAAGTAGTTCAGTAATGTACAGTTTCTGTTAAAAATGTCAGCTTTAACAACAACAAAAAGTTAGTTTTTTTCCCACTCAAAGTGCCAAGTAAGCCAGAAACGATAGCAGCATTTCCAGCTGCAGATGTGAGATGCCACGGTACTGGCCAAAGTTAAAACCATGCATATGCTAAATTACATATTCACCATACAAACTCAATAATTATCAGAGTTGCATGATTGACAGCTTACTTCTCTTATTACAGGCAGCAGACATGCAGTGGACCTATGAGGTAAGAGGGAAAACCCCTCATGACTCCCCACCCATCTGCACCACATCCCCCAGTGCCAGCTCTTCTGTGCTCCGTCCAGCCAATGAACAGCTGCAGAACTTTGTGGTTCGGAACCTTCGGCTTCCCGCCCTGGCCAACTCGTCCCCGCTCAAAGTCCGCAGATAAAGGACATTCTCACTCTCTCCTACAGCTAAGGATCATCATTTGTGTCTAACTTCCTTTTTGACTTTTTATGTTTAAATTATAACCACGGTTGCTTTATTTATCCAGCAACATGTCATCTTCAAAGAGATACCTTTTATATTTTAAAAATGAACCGTTTGGACAGGCACACGGTGCTGATGCAGATGGATTTCATCATTTGTCCTTTTTGTTCTCTTAAAATGGCTCATTAGTCGTGTTAGTGTTTCTTATCAGCAGTTCTAATGAGCTATTTTTCTGCCAATACAAATATGTTTTTTGTCTACCTTGTGTGGCAAGTGAAGGACATTTTTGTCAAATTGAAATGAAGATCATTTTTGAAAACTTGAAATTAGAAAAATAAATTGCCCAGTTATTTGATTTGAAATCAGTGTTCATCACTGATAATGTATCTCGAATTGTAATTAACCTTGAAGTAATGCCTTCATTTAAACAATACTCTCCAAAGTGTTAACACAGTTGGCTAAAAAACTCCACATTCAAAATTCCTTCTGTAAAGTCTTTTCTTTATGCTTGGTATGAATTGAAAGAGTCATTGACGTTTTACACATTCAGCAGTTATCAGATGTATGATAAGCAATAAATGCTAGTAATGGTTATGGTGTCCCTATAATGCCTCAAGGTCCATTTCAAGTAAAGTGTTACCAACTTCATTTTATTCATCCCTTCCCTTATGATCCTGTGTTAGACAGATATTGCCACCCCACATTATATTACACAAACCAGGACAACCTTGAAATACAGTGCAACCTTTCTGAAAATCTCAGTATCTTCCATTTAATAAATCAAACCACATGAGCCTTAAGAGGTTGCCCAGTGTGCATACAAATGTATCCTACACAACACACATGGCTGGTAGGCTCTTCCCTTGAATCTGTAGCGTCTATGATCTGTAGCTTCATTGTCAGCTAAGGATTTTTAATAAGTCTATTTCAGTTTCATAAATATTATGTCTATAAAATAGTGTCTATGAAAAAGTATTCACCTTTATTGGAAGATACCATGTGTTGCAACACTGAATCAAAGAAGATTTAATGTAAAATACTGGCAAGCTGCTTTTGTTTCTCGGTCATAAGATAAATGTACATGCATTAGTGAAATGATCCATGTTAGTCATCAAATAGTTTTATGGTGCTGCATCTTACATACAGTATATTGTGCAGTATTGCAAGCACAGCAATGTTGGATGTTGCAAACCCTCTGTGGACTGTTGAACACACTTTCCGTGAAGAATATGGAATCTTCTCTTCCACTGTTCAATGGCACATTCAGTGACACACTCAGTAACTTATGTAGCCTTACAGCTGGGGGGAAACTTCTTATTTTTGTAGTCTAAAGGGTTATGCTAGAAAGTAATTAGTTTTTACGCCGTGTTGTCCAACCACGTCAGAAAGCAAGTCTTAATAGCTGTTCTGAATGGCCATATAGCCATATAGCGTCAATATCAGTTTAAGTGTACGCTAACAACAAAAATGTATCAGCTACCGACCAGTTTTGCTTTTGTTATTGCCATGCTACTGTCCCTCACACAAACAACATCATCTAATGGGGCAAACGTTCAGAAAGAATATATTAATTCCAACCAGAGAGAAACGATCAAATTAAGCATTTACATGGTTATTAGGAATAATATTCCTAATATTTTCTGACAGAATGGATTTAGACCACTCCTCTTAACCAGTTTTTAGTATTTATAGTGCTCTTAATGACACATGTAACTCAAAATACGAAAAGAATATACAAGGAAAATCACTCCGAAAATGAACTGATTGCAAATCAATCAGTGTGTTTCTGGCATCACAGCCTCCTCCTTACTCTCCCCCCCCCCGAGCACAATATCCAACTGGCTTATATTGAATCAAAGGAGCTTTAATGTGTCTTTGACACAGAATAACAGAAAAGATCCTTTAATGACAAAGTCAAAACAGAACTCTACAATCTAAATGAATTACCAACATAAAATGTAGTACTCACCATTTAATAGGACACACTTAAATCATCCCAGGTGCAGCCACAAGTCTCTTAATTAAATTGAGTTCACCTGTATCTGGAAGGTTCAAGTTTTTGGTGGGTCAGCATTTTGGCAAAAACCTCCACCATGAAGACAAAGGATAACACTCCAAGGAACTCAATGAAAAGATGATGGAAAAGCACAGGTCAGAGGATAGATAAAGAGATAAAGAGTATGTTGGAGCTGGAAAATGTTTTTTTAATTCAAATGATTAATCGTGATGAAAATGAATTCATGGTACCCTTGAAGTTGTTTTAAAATGTGTTGTGTTAGATGCGTTTGCACTTACCTGTCTGTGGGTCCACATATGGAGCTGTCCTATGGCTCACCTTGTGCTTGTGGAATTATTCATGAGGCAGTTACGCTCAGTTATGCGTCCATTAAGCACCATCTGCAGCGTACTAGAGCAGAGAGAGAGATAGAGAGAGAGAGAGAGAGAGAGAGAGAGAGGAGATAGGAAAGAAGATGGAGAGATAGAGAGAAAGGAATGAAGGACACAAGAGAGGTAAGGTAAAGGATATGGTTGGAGTAATAGATGATGGAAGGAGCAAAAGGGGGAGGGAGAGCAAGAAAAGATGAGAGCAGCAGATAAAGGGAACAGTAAAAGGCTGGTGTCGGGTGGAGGATAAAGAAAAGACACTGCATGTATTTTGCATATCATCTGTGAGGGAAAGGGTGTGTGTGGCTGTGTGTACGTACGGTTGTAGATTCCTTTCCATAGATTACCTGCAGAAATGAGCTCCCCTTCTCGCCTTCCTCTGCAGGTGCGTTGCCCCAGCAACAGATGAGCCAAGCCAACAGTAATTGGTGGAGGATCTGCCTGCGGTAACAAGAGATCACACTGAAGTTAGTCTTACAATAATGAAAGTCGCGAAGTGCTGACACATTAAACTCCAACAAAGCAGATCCACTGACCTCCGTACAAAACAAGACACTCAGGGCCTCATTTACTAACACTAGCGCAGTTTACGCTGCCTCTGTTTATGCGAGTTCGGCAAGAAACTTGCGCCTAGGTGAGGATTAAGGTGATGGTGTGGGTGCGCAGACCTCATTCCCACCATCTTCGCTCCTACCAGATGGACCTCCAGTGGCATGAGGGAACCCATGATGACCTTCGTCTGGCAGAAGTTGCAGGGGGATGCCGGTGATCCGGTCAGTTGGACTCCGCCTGTGCCTGTCCCCAGGTGCAGGTTTGTCTTCGGGGTTTGCTCGCCTAGCCTCTGTACCCCCCCCCCAGTTAACCCACGTGGCTGTGGGGTTGCCTTCTTCCGCCTTCCCAGCCGTTGTGGTGGTTCTCACACCACCATCTTCCACCTGCACCGCCGTCGGGGTCTTCACTATTTACCCATAGCTGGGGCTATTTACCCATAACTGGGACAGTGGTTGACGGGCATCAGGACGTTTCCACTCACCGTTGGGCCTGCATGCCACGTCTCTGGGGCCCACTGCTGCTCCGAGATCCCTGTACAACTTAGCCTGGTACCACAAGGGACCAGTTACCATGTGTGCCACGGGGCGGCGTGTACGAGATCTCGGCAGTGGAGAGGCTGTGTACCGGCTGAGGAGGCTTACACACTCGGCTCCTCTTGCGCCCCTGAAAACAAAGGGCTAGCCGGTGGCAGTAGCTGGAAGCAGAGAGTGGCAAGCAGAAGCAGCATGCAGCTACAAACACTACTCCAACACTACTGCACTGACGCATCACACGCCCTGCATGCAAACACACACACACACACACACACACACACAGACACACATACACACACAGACACACACATCAGCACACACACAGACCCCCACACACACAGACACACACACACACAGCAGCACATACATACACACACACAGACACACACATACACACAGCAGCGCACACACAGACCCTCACACACACACAAACACAGACCCACACACACACACAGACACACACACACACACACAGTACAAATGCATTTTCTTATCCTCAGCCAGGCATTAGAAAAGCTTTCTGTACCACTTTTTCTTCTTTGGTTTTGTCATGACCTGGCTCTGAAGATCTACCAGCTGGGACCTTATGGCACTCTCCGTCCTCTCCCACTCCTGCTCCTTTTCCTGCAGAGTCAGCTTCAGGCTTTCTGTGACCTGAAGGAGAGATGTCTTGTCCTCCTTCCACTCGCTGAGATGACTCTCCAGCTGCTGCTCAGCCTTGTTCAGAGCAGCCAGGAGGCCGTCACTCACAACGCTCTGCTCGTCAATCTGAGCCACGTAGGAGGCTCTTGTTTTGTCGCTGTCCTCCAGCAGGGAGGTTTTCTCCTGCTGCCATAGGACACGCTCACTCTCCAGCTGATGTTCAAACTTTTTCTGAAGAGCAGCCATGAGGTTCTTGTTGTTAACGTCCTGCATCTCCAGCTGGGCTCTAAGGGAAGCCTGGGATCTTTCCAGTATTGTCTTTCCCTCTTCCTGTTTTCGAAGAGCTTCCTCCATCTTGCTCAATTTATCCTTCAGCTCCTGAGCTTGAGCCCTCTCAGTCTCCCGATAGCACTAGTATTGGCTACCGCGAGCATCTGTCTCTCTTTACGAAACTCCGTCTTCTGAGTCTCCACATTATTTTTAAGGGCCTCCTTCTCTCCCTTCGTCTGCTCCAATTTGACTTTCAGGTCTTGAATAATGAAGATCTGCAGGTCGAGATCTTTTTGGGCTTTTTCGCAGCAAGTTGCTGATTTTTCCCAGCTGGGATTTCAGATACTCTGTTTCCCTGTGTGGGGAGGGGACACGTTCAGCCAGCTGAACTTTCAAGTCACACATCTCCCTCTGCATCAGCTCTTCCTCATGGCTCCAACTGCTGCCCTCTCTCTGTTGTTGGAGCTGATCAAGGAGATTGGCCAGCAAGTCCTCTCGGATTATCAGGTGAACTCTTCCCTCAGATTCACATTGGGTGAGCCTCGCCTCGCTGTCCTTCAGTTCACACCGTACCTGTAATTCAAGTGAACTGATAATACAAACCTTATAATTACCTCTCAGACTAGGACTGAGAGGTAACTATAAGGTTTCTTACACTGGCTTTCAGTAAGGAGATGGATTACTTCTAGGAGCTGCAACATAGAAATATGATGATATATTTTAGTTTTCTGACAGTTTTGAGTTTATGTGATTTGAAAATGCTGAAACGGTACCACATTTTATGTGTAAAGGCAAATTTGTTTCAACCAGAAAGAAACGATCAAATTAAGCGTTTACTAGTCGATATCGACGACTTTTCACATCCGGGATTGTTCAGGTGCTGCCGGAAATACCGCCGGATGTTCCTCATTTCGTCCGGTATCTCCTGCTTTCTTTGTGTTGGCATTTTAAACGCAGGTCAATTTACCTCAGATCTCTGCAGGGTAAATCCAGACGGCTAGCTAGACTGTCTGTGCAATCTGAGTTTTCTGTTGCATGACTAAAACAACCTTTGAACATAAAACAAGTTCCTTCTCGACGCTGTTTTGCAGAGGTACCGTTGCTCTGTCCAGGGCTTAAAGCGGCCCATGACGATTGTGATTGGTTTTAAGAAATGCCAATAAACCAAGCATGTTTTTCTCCCATCCCGGAATGCTGTGTGGACTAGCTAGACCCTCCTCCGCAGCGCTGTGGAGGAAGGTCCGGCAATGCGAGACTAAGCGTTTACTTGGTTATTAGGAGCTAATATTTTCCGATTGAACGGATAATCAAAGGTTTACACCACTTCTCTCAACCAGTTTGAAAATTCCTTCCGATTGTGCCAGATCAACCTCAATCTCTTCTGATTGAGGTAATTACATGAGGCATTTTTATTCTGATTAGGGTATTATAATGATTATTAGGGTCTTTGCAAACACACCTTGTGTCTCCTGGAAGACATTCGTAGTGCTGCACTTGCTTGTTCATATGAAAAGTGACAGAAATGGTTGTTAAGAATGGAAAAAGAGAACTTGAGAGAGAAGTTCAAACCCTCACCTCCACGCAGCCATTACTGTCTAAATTGTTGGTTGTTATAGACCGTAATCATCACTTTTGCAAATCTGCTTTTTCCGCTGTTGAAGGTTGCAAAGACCTCTTTTTTTCAGTGAGAGCATATGCTGCACACGGTCACTCTTAACATTTTAAATTTTTTGACAAAACTGTAATATTTAATACTTATTGTCATCATTATTTCCTCTTTCTAACAGGTAAGGACTCCTCTGGAGCTCTCTTAAATATTGGAGATAGGAGTCATTCCCTAAGATAAGAAAGATGATAAAATGATTTCCTCCTAGTCCTAAAAGTAGGGCCACATTTTGCATCTTGCACTATGGGAATTTTTGGCCAGTTAGAAATGATTTTCTACTCTGAGATGCTTGATACATACTGTATGTAATGTTTTAAGTAAGTAGCAATTAGCAGTGTTTGTAAGCTGTCACAGAGGAGTGACGAACAGCACCTTCCCATGAGTCTTTTAGAAACAGCAGAACACTACCTCTATGTCACAGATAGTGTTCTGCTGTTTCTAAAAGACTCATGCTGTCCGTCACTCCTCTGTGACAGCTAACAAACACTGCTAATTGGGATTCAACCCTACATGGCCCACCTTTCTAGCACTGTCTAAGACCCTACAGGCCAGGGTAAGAATCATTTTAATTAGATGTTTACACTAAGGGCCCTATTTTAACGATCTGAAACGCAAGTAGCTTTGTGGGCGGAGCTCGGGCGCTGTTGCTATTTTAACGGCGGGATAAATGAGTCTTGCGCCCGACGCAAATCTAAAATGGGTTGGTCTGAAGTAGCTAGGTGTGGTTTGGGCGTAACGTGCAATAAACCAATGAGAGCGTCATCTCACATTCCCTTTAAGAGCAGGTGTGCTTGTTCCATGGCGGATTGCTATTATGACGGCGAATTTGCCTGGCGCACCGAGGAGACGTTCTCGTCAGGGCTGGAGCGGAGCTGTCCGGGATGCAGCAAAGTAATAAATGCCCGTCTTGACCGGGTGGCAATGTTGCTGCGGCCTCTCGGGCGCATCTCCTCAAGTCTGGAGAGGATTGCTGCAGCCATGGAGCGTGGGCCTCCAAACGCACCACCTGCTCCTGTTGTGCCCCTTCCTCCTCCCCCCCACTCCATCTCCGTCCACCCGCTCCACCAGGAGCACATCGCGCATTGCCACTCCCGGACCCTCAAGTGTCCAATCCCGCCGTAGTTCAACATTACGTCTCCTTAAGTCCTCGAATATTTCCTCATTTATGTCATCAACACATCCATGATTCATGGAAATGTGTAAAACACAACAAGCCACAAAGAATGCTGCGACTTTTTGAGGACTGTACTGTGAAGTGGCTCCTGACCTATCCAAACACCTGAAGCGCATTTTCACTAATATCTTTCCTAATAATTATGTATGGTTTGCAAAAATGGGAACTGCTGCGTCCGTGTAGATGAGAGAAGCAAAGTGTATGCGCGTTGTGTACACGCTACATTATGGCCAAGCATGCGCCCCTAAAATAGCATCTGAATAACGCGCCACATGACTTTAGACTAGCGCCACTGACTTTAGACCAGTTTTTTTCTGCTCAGTGGCGGAATTGTTTTCTGAAACTGCAAAATAGCACCAGGGAACATTTGCGCCAGAACACGCCTCCTCTTTTCGCTGAACCGCCCCCAGGAGCGCAAGTTCATTCCCTAATTTACCAACGTGCGTCTGTGGAGGGAAAAGTCCGCCGTGCGTCGGGTGCAAAATAGGAATGACACATGCGGTGTACAAAGTCAATTGCGCTGGGTGCAAGATAGGGCCCTAAGAGTTATTCATCCAACAATAATTGTTTTTAGTTATTTTCTAATTAAGTCCAAGGTTTTCTCTCTGGGTTTAGCTTACAAAAGCTCAGGTAAAATGTAACATCCAAAAAATAATGAATAATAAGCCAGGCACAACATCCTTACAATTTGTACAACAATGTGCCTGGGGAAGGTAGTGTAGTTTGTTAGAGACTTTAGAAGAGAGACTTTTTTTTTAAAGAGAGAGGGACTAATAATGAAAACATTTTAGATTTCAAACAACTTTGATGTCATCCAAAAGGCGAGCCATATGGCTCTGCATTAACTAATCCTTTTCGTTTCCCCGACATTCCTAAACGGATTATCTACTTGGCTGCTTAATACTATTTCATTTTCATTCTGTCACAGAGAGTCCTATCCCCGTACATCACTCACACTGGGATTCAATTAGCATGGCAGTAATTAAGCACGGGCTGTTTCTCCCTGAAATGCACACAACATTATTAGACAGCCTGCCAGTAGAAGGGGAAGTGTGTGTGTGTGTGTGTGTGTGTGTGTGTGTGTGTGTGTGTGTGTGTGTGTGTGTGTGTGTGTGTGTGTGTGTGTGTGTGTGTGTGTGTGTGTGTGTGTGTGCGCGCACTTGAGTCCGTGCGTATGCTTTTTTGTGTCTCTTTCGCTATGAAACCAGAAGTTGATATTACTCAAATGAACATTGTTGTCCATTCTGCCCGAAATTTGTCATGCTTGATGAGAGACCAGGCCTGAGGACATCTACATGGCATTGACTCATAGTCATAGTGCCAACCTGTTGACAACAGGAAGTCAGCCTTATATGACGAACATCCGATTTACATGACATTTACATTAGCTGTGTTCGAAACTGTTCCCTGTCACAGAAATAGCGCACTATAGCGTGTTCGCCATTTTTGAAGTGGTATTCATTCACTATATAGTCCACTATAAAATACCCACAATGCACAGCTAATTTGAGTTATTCTCCTGAGTGCTCGGTTTGTTTCAAGGACGTATTAGAAATTGTTTTTTTTCCGGTTTGTTTATATGATGCTCACCTCCGTCACACACACACACACACACAGTTTTAAAAGAGACGAAAGTGGACCGGTATCCTGGAGTAGCTACCCACCGTCCCTCACCTGCTAGTTTGCGTAGCCAGTCACACATCAGCCCCGTCTCCCACCGAAACAACTGCGTGGTTCTTTGAAGTGAAATGTAATTATTGCTGCGGCACTTCTCCCGAACACTGCATGTGTGTGTCTACACTTATTCCTTTGAGCGTGTGTGTGTGTGTGTGTGTGCGTGCGTGCATACACCTTTCAAAACTCACCCTCTGGTGAACATGACAGAAAAGACAGGGAGAAAGAGCAAGCTGCTCAACCCTGCTTTCATCTTCTCCCCCTTTTTACTGCCTGAAAACTCAGCTCTGACACATAAAAAATCATCTCGTCTGTGTGTGTGTGTATGTGTGTGTGAGAGAGATTGTTACATATTTCATGCTACTGACGATTGTAGGAGTTATTATTCTGTTTGCATCCAAGTGTTGTGTGACAAAGCAGCACTTGTGTGTGAAGGACAGCAGGCATGTGTTTGTCTGGTTTGGTCGAATGCTGTTTGACATATTTTGGAAGCAACTTCGATGACTTGATAGATTTTATGTGAGCGTATGACATGCTGGTGTGTCTGCTTTCATTTAAATGTGTTATTACACTCTTTGAAGCTTTTACACTGACTGATGGGTGTGTGCCACCGTTTGTATGTTCATGTGCTGTGTTCTCATGAAGCTATCCTCAGCTAGCATCCAGCACCTGTGTCTTGTCCATGGAGACAGATAGAGAGCTAAAAGTGCTCGGCAGCAGAATATGAAATATGTTAATGAACCAACATAATAATAACCCATCATCACACACACGGCAGAAAGAAAATGAAAACCTTTGCAAAGGATTTTGTCTTTTTCCAACCTTGTTTGAGACAAAATTGTAATTACCTTATCCTCCCTGGGAGGAACATGTTCTGGTTTTGAGAAATTGTTCTCAAATCAGGATAGTCCAAGCTGCATTAAGACATCAATTACAGAAACAAAGCAAGTTCCTTTTGTTTAAGAACACACACCAAACATTATGGGTTACTTACAAAGTATTTCAGTTACAACACTTCTAACTGTTTATTTCCTGCAGTACACACACTAAGGAAGTATACACTTAAATAGCAACCACACCTCACACAGCAGAGGAACTGCTGTGTGAGGTGTGGTTGCTATTTAAGTGTATACTTCCTTAGTGTGTGTACTGTGTGTGTATACTATGCAAATATTGAACATTTCTGGTTATATTCTGTATTAAAACATATTTAAAGGTCCAATATGTAATACTGACAGCTAGCATTTAAAATGGTTACTGCAGTCCAAATTCAAAATACTGGAGAGTCGTCTCCCCCGGCCCCTCCTCCCCATTGGGGGTTCACGGGGGTTGCCAGGTTGTCAATGTTAGCTTGATGCTAGTTTCGCATTGCCAGACATTACTCCACAGTGCAGCGGAGTTGCTAGATGCTGGCTATGTTGACTGCCATAAAAGCCTGTGCTCTTGTGGTCCCGGCTGACAGTCACCTCGGCTTAACGTCACAGCAACAGCCGCTAAAAAGGCTGCGAGTTTGCGGTCCCAGTCACCGTCTGTCGGCTACGGCCGCTGAACTGAAGCTGGGGAAGAATTTCGACAGGGGGGCGATTAGTGGTACTAGCTACTACTTTCCAGACGTTGTTATACAGCTTGTCTATACAATGTACTGTATATTACACATTAAAGTTGTATGACACAAAGTAGGGATCATCTTACTGTCCAACATATCATAACCTTATAGCTAGCGATAGTAACGTTAGCCACAGTACTATTCCATAACATGATGTTACATACATTGCAGAGTGACCTGTAGAGAACATAAGCTGTGTCACAATCCAACAATTCACACTACACGGTTGTTTTGCCAAAGTTAAATTGTTTGTTTCTAATATGACGAAGTCAAACTTGTGGTTTCTGTCATATGTCCGTCACAGTCTGTGCGTTTACATGCAGTTTAAAAAAATTATTATATTCAGGTTAAGGCAATACCCTGGTTTCGAAATTGCCATGATTTACACCTTGTTATGGGGGCAGCTGGTTTTCCGTCCTGTGTGTGTTTGTTGTCTCTCTCCCCTTCTCCCTGTCTGTTTTGCTGGAGTGGCTGGGGGTGTGGCCGGGTGTGCAACCTACCTGCACAGCTGCCGGTGATTCTGCAATCTCCCTCTGATCAGCTGTTGCTGATTCCTCTGATCACGGCTGCAGTATTTAGACCCGGTTGGAACCTGCCTTCGGCGCCAGATTGTTACAGCTACCTAAGTGGTAACTTGGCTCCCAGTTGTAGAACCTTTGTTTGAACTTGTAAGATTTTTTGTGCATCATATTTTCCTTGAGCTCCACTTACCTGCCTGCTTTTCTTTGTCATCCTGTTACAGACCTACACCACTAAACCTTTTGCCGTTGACTGCCTTTCCACCAGCCACTCACCCTTCGGACCTTCCATCTCCCAGCTGGGATTCCTGTGAGTTTATAGACACGCCACGCTCAGCCCACGCCCGCAGCTGTCCTGTCTCCACCACCAGCGCTGCTTCTGTTTCCTGGCTGCTTTGTTTTTCTTGTCGATCATTAAAGAGACATTCGAACGTTTCCGCTGTGTCCGTGTTGTGAAACTCTGTGTTCTGGGTCATAGTCACAGCCATAACACACCTTACCCCGGGTTAAAATCGAAGTTCTCATAACTCAGTTAACAGACCTAGAGAACTCCTTTAGTAACCGGGGTATTCCTGCATGTATACACCTTAACCGGAATATGGTCGCGTTAAGCGTCTGCGCATGCTACGTACTGCCCTTCCCCACTCCGCTGGAGTGGATCTGATTCGAAAGTAATCTGTCAGCGCAAGCCGTTGCTATGATACAACAAAACAGCGTTTCTCAGATCAGCAGTAGCAGCAGCCTACGGTCTGTATACGCTGTTTCTCTGCAAAGATGTGGACTAGCCCGATGCGACCGCTGGCTAACGTTAACATTAGTTAGCTAGCTTGCTAATTCCACCCGACACTGGGCAACACTGGTTACAGAAAATGAGCCTAACAAAGTTGACGGTCATCTGGTGATGGCACCGGTCAGTGTAATTTTGACATGAAAAAGCCTTACTCAGCGTTGTGCGTTAGCACATCGTCACCTACTGTCCTGGAAATAGAGTTACATGCGTCATTCTTCCCATTCTTCCCCGCTCCTGTAGACGGGAACAACTGGCATAACTTGGTTATTTACTTAAAGGGGCCCTATGCACTTTTGGCAATTGCCGTGAAGCATACGTTACATTGCGAGACCTGATGTCACACCATACTTTCTGGCGCTGAGGCTGGCGGCTCGCCAGCCGAAAGTTGCAAGGGTGTTTATTCCGCTCACAGGCACTAGGGGGAAGTGAGATGACCACCATTCAACTCGAAAAAAGTCATATAACCATTCCAATGACTCCCAAGCTGTTCACTTAAAGGTCCCATGGCATGAAAATGTCACTTTATGAGGTTTTTTAACATTAATATGAGTCCCCCCCAGCCTGCCTATGGTCCCCAATTGGCTAGAAATGGTGATAGGTGTAAACCGAGCCCTGGGTATCCTGCTCTGCCTTTGAGAAAAAGTAAGCTCAGATGAGCCGTTCTGGAATCTTGCTTGTTATGAGGTCATAACAAGCAAGGTTACCTCCCCTTTCTCTACTTTGCCCGCCCAGAGAATTTGGCCAACCCATGAGAGAGAGACATCATGGCTTTCAAACGTGCAAGTGGCAGTTGGTCAAGGCCACACCCCCACCCTCCAATTTTTTCGTGAGTACTCGAGTATATAATTTAATGCGAGCACATGAATGTTGAAATTACTGAAAATGCCCATCCCTGCTACGTTAGCCATGACATAAATTAATGGAGCTACACGCTTACCTGTTTAGGAGGTAATTAGCCAACTCGGCATCCTTTTGGACTCTAAGCTGTCTCCATCTTTTAAATGCATCTCCAATATTTACCACGGTATGGTCATGCAACTGTATGCAGCTTGTTTGGTTGATGCTACCATCGCTGCAGCCCGTTGATTTTGCGTGTTTATGTTTCATGTCTGGCAACCTGGATGTCAAAATGTGCAGTTGACAAAAACACACAGGCTAAAACAAAAAAAGGCATTCCGTCACGGAATTGAAATTTCAAAGGAGGAAATACTGGCTTTAGCATTGTTGTCAGAGAAGATAGTATTTCAACTTAGCATGTCTCCTTAATATCTGATAACATTGTGGTCATTGTTTTGTTAAATACAGTAATATATTAAATATTTTACTTTACTTTAAATAACCATATTTAAAAACTGCAATGTTCTTAAATAACAGGAAACGGGAAAATACCAACATTTACCTCCTGGAGTATGTTTCTGAGCATCCCATGTTAAGGCAATCCTCCTCCTCTTAATAGTTAAGTACAAACAGAAAACGGAAGCCTCTTGAAACAGTGTTCATTCCTTGTTGAAGAAAAACAAACGCATCAAGTCAGTGGTACTTTGAATAATGAATACTCTATGGGACTGATTTGTTATACACTTTTTATAATAAGTACATGTAACGTATCGCAAAGCCACTGTAATCATATTCTGAAAAATGAATACAGACGTGTATACTGTGCACTCTTCCATTATGTGAACTTGGTAGCAAATGAAAAAAAGGTGACATTAAGCGATTCATTTGGAAAGGACCCTCAGAGAGCCATTTCTCTTTTGAAGAATCACTGGATTCATTATTGATGCTCACCGGGAGCTATGCTTAAAAACACTGTGGTGCTCATTCATCATCTAATTGCAAAAAAATATGTAATTAAAAATAACAGAGTGGAATTTTAATAAACAAAAACAACTCACATTTGCTCTGTATCTATATTTAATGTTTATATATATATATATATATATATATATATATATATATATATATATATATTTATTTATTTATTTATTAGGAATTCCATAGAGAACAATGGCAACAACAACCCCAGGTAATCCTGGGGATGACAACAATTGTGATTTTACCTCACCAGGAAATTATACTTACTCTAGTTGTTCACTAATTTACTACATCAGCTGCAGTGACTTCCTGAACATGCATTTAGCATACAAACATATCTCAAGGATCTAACCGAAAACTAAAAAAGTCCACTCAGTGGAGTGCAGATCATCGCCACAGTGGTCAAAATGTGGCCTGCTTGTTTTTAGCCTAACTGATTTTTGCTAGGTGATTTTGTGAAAAATGTAGCCTACAAAGACATTCTGTCCAGTGGGCAAGCACACTGCCCTGTCATGTTGACCAAAATGTCCCCCAGTGTAGTGCCATCATCATAAGCGATAACTTAAACGACAAAGGCATTTCAGCAGCTGGCTGACATCATTGAATGTTTAAAACGACCACTGCTGCAATGTTTGATTAAATGAATACCTATGAATTAACTACAATTGTCGGCGTGCAAATCTGGAGAGCAATGCTACCAGTGTCATATTGTGAAAGTGATAATGCCAACAAAAGATTCTACCAACACTAATGTGACTGTTAATATGTTGTCACTAGCGCTAAAAAAAAAGATTCCAAACTGAATTTGAAGTTGTAATCACTTGCGGCTAGTTACAACAGGTTTCATGCTTCTTCCTCCAAAGCACACTGGAGGAGGGTCTGGCTACTCCACACAGCATCGGAGATTGGAGAAAATGTGCTCTGCAAAATAGCCTCGGAAGGAACTTGTTTTGGTAGAACGTGTACGTTTAAAAGTTATTTTAGTCATGCAACAGAAAACTCAGATTGGACAGATAGTCTAGCTAGCTGTCTGGATTTACCCTGCAGAGATCTGAAAAAAGGTTAACCATCGACCGGAGTGAAGCCAAGACAAATGAAGCCTAAGGCAACGGATATCCGACCTAAAGGAGTCAAATCCGGCGGATTTTCCGTCGGCGACAGAGCAATCCCGGAAGTGGAACATCAAGGATAAAGACTAGGAAGGTGCGGACAGCGAGCATGGTCGCCTCAACTCTTGTCGTTTGCGGTCAAAGCTGTCAGAAAGCAGCGGTGCACACTGCCCCCGACTGCACTGACGGCAAGAAGTATAAAACGTGTTTTAGACAAGTGAGGAGTCAGCAGTCAATGTTTGTGTCACCTTCTATTTTAATAAATCTATTTTATTTATGACAGATCAACAAAAGTTATAATAATTTCTAAAACCACATTTGAACCCACAGTGTTTGCACAATCGTGATTCTTCCATTCGCAAAGATAATTCAGTTTCATTAGTTTAATATCAGGGCACCACTGTACCGCCAGACAACTAACTATGCCATTAAAGGAGTAATAATAATCAAACAAAAGTTAGTCAGTAAGCTTAGATTGTGACAAAGTGACATATTAATAGGAAGAACCCATCTCTCTACAAGGGAATAGCTACTATATGTTATAGCTTCTACTGTAGTGGCTACTCTATTTCACATCCAAAGGCCTTTTCTTACAGCTGCTGACATTCTGTAGCCTTCACTAAACTTAGCTGGGTTGATGAGCGCACAGTTTTCTGCACTTAAAAGTTCAAATATCAAGGCATCCTTTTTAGGTACCTGATGGATGGCACATGGTTTTGGATGTCTGGAGGTTCCGTGAACTACAACTACTGGGAGACAAAGTCCATCTGGCAAAACACTAGTCCCTGTGGTGGCATTGATACCAGCGACAGCTTCCACTGGAGGGATCTTCAATGTGGAGAACTTCTTTACTTTATCTGTTTGACAGGTGAGGAATTTTAAAGTTGTGATCCTTTAGATTTCATTCCTGGTTGTTAACAGCAAGTGTGATTTAATACTACAAGCAAGCCCCATAAATCTGGGGCCACACACACGCCTTTAGCAGCTAAGTTGTCAGAAATGCAACGGAAGAGCTGCTGGATTACCTGTTTGCAGTGCAGCCAAACAAACTCATGTTCTTTTAATAAAGAAGTCAGTCAATAATTGACCTTTTTTCCATCTTGCCATGAGCAACCTCGATCTGATTTCATGCTGCACATGGCACTTGAAATTGGATGTGTGTAGCCAGCGGCCTGCAGCTCTGTGGCTGAAAGTCCAGACTGATTAACCTGTGTGTTGTCTTCCAGTGGACCATGCACTTGTTGTCCTTCTGGGTCCAAATTAACACAGTTTTTTTCTGACGTTTGTCCCTTTTGTCCCTTTTTTTTAAAGCACTTTCTTTGACGTTTTCAATGCTATTTTTCACTAACACCAACTTATTACCACTAGTTTTACACTTACTTTTGGAGTACATGGTCAATACATTTATAGGAAATTATACCTCATTTTGAAATAATTTGAAATGAATTATTTTGACTAATATTTGAGGAACCTATGTTGATGTATAATCACAGACATGTATCTCAAAAATTAGTCAGGTTTTAAATCCATTAAAAAAAAATTTCAAATTATATAAAATTGAATACCCAAAATTCAATGAAAGTAGTGCAATTGTACTTAATGTTTTGGGTAATTTGGTTAAAAAGAAACCCATATTTCTCTTATAGAAGTTTTGAGAACGGGTCAAATTTGACCCAAGGACAACCCAAGGGTTTAAGTGGTGTCAGAAAAATAGTGAAAAAACGAGGTAATAGGCTGAAAATGTTTTGACTGTTAAGTTATGTCTCAAAATACAATTACACTGGCTTGTCCTCTTCACATATAAATTATGTATTAAAAGAGCACTCCCCCGATTTAGCATTGCACCCTTATAACAGTGTCAGACTCGCACTAAACAGTTTTCATAAAAAGGATCAAAATGTACCCCAAGCTTCTCTTTCCCGAGCCACATTAACCAGCTCCGACTGGGGGATCCCAAGGCGTTCCCAGGCCAGGTTGGAGATATAATCCCTCCACCTAGTCCTGGGACTTCCCTGAGGCCTCCTCCCAGCCGAATGTGCCTGGAACACCTCCCTAGGGAGGCGCCCAGGGCAAAGCAAAGATTCAATTCAATTGTATTTATAGTATCAAATTATAACAAGAGTTATCTCAAGACACTTTGCAGATAGAGTAGGTCTAGACCACACTATAATTTACAAAGACCCAACAATTCTAGCTAGGTTAAGATGAGGAGCTACCGATATCTGGTCAGTTTACTCCTTTCTAATTCAACCCCCCCAAATTTTTTTAATTTTAAAACTTAGTAATCGTCCCAACCAACAGTGACTCAAGTGATGTCACTTGAGGACATTTAACTGATTACACACAGCTCCCTCTGGCAACACAAAAGGCTTTATTAAACTTTTTCACATATGCAGTAGTACTCCCCAACACCTGGAAAAACACGATGTGAAAAATCAGTGGAGTTCCCCTGTAATTGTCAATATAGGCCTTTTAGAATTTTTACCCAGCTCTGAGTGACTGATGGTGTATGTACAACCCCAAGTCAGAAAATGTTGGTACAGTATGAAAAACACAAATAAAAAAAGAAAGTAGTGATTTCTAAATGTATTTTGACTTGTATTTCATTGCAGACAATGTGAACACAAAATATGTCATGTTTTGTCTGGTCAACTTAATTTCATTTGTAAATATACATCCTTTCCTGTCATTCAGACCTGCAACACATGCAAAAAGGTTGGGACAGGAGCAATTTAGGGCTAGTAATCAGGTAAATTGGTTAAATAATGATGTGATTTGAAACAGGTGATGTCAACAGGTGATTGTAATTATGATTTGTGCATAACATAATTAAAAGATTCAAGGAATGAGGAGGAATTTCAGTGCGTAAAGGACAAGGGCACAAGCCTAAGCTGAACAACCGTGATCTCCGATCCCTCAGGCAGCACTGCATCAAGAATCGTCATTCATCTATACGCGATATCACCACATGGGCTCAGGACTACTTTGGCAAACCTTTGTCAAGTACCACAATACGTAGTTACAGCCACAAATGCCAGTTAAAACTGTACTGTGCCAAAAGGAAGCCCTATGTTAACTGTGTCCAGAAGCACCGTCGACTTCTCTGGGCTCGAAGACATCTGGGATGGACCATCACACAGTGGAAACGTGTACTGTGGTCAGATGAATCAGTATTTCAGGTATTTTTTGGGAGAAATGGACGCCGTGTGCTCCGGACCAAAGAAGAAAAGGATCATCCAGACTGTTACCAGCAACAAGTCCAAAAGCCAGGGTCTGTCATGGTATGGGGTTGTGTCAGTGCCCTTGGCAAAGGTAACTTGCACTTCTGTGATGGCACCATTAATGCTGAAAAGTACATAGAGATTTTGGAGCACAATATGCTGCCTTCAAGAAGACATCTTTTCCAGGGACGTCCATGCATATTTCAATAAGATAATGCAAAACCATATTCTGCACACATTACAAAGTCCTGACTGCGGAGGAAGAGGATACGGGTACTTGACTGGCCTGCCTGCAGTCCCGACCTGTCCCCAATAGAGAATGTGTGGCACATTTTGAAGCGCAAAATGCGACAACAAAGACCCCGTACTGTTGCCCACCTTAAGACTTGTTTGCAGCAAGAATGGGACAAAATTACACCTGAAACACTTCATCACTTGGTGTCTTCAGTCCCTAAATGTCTTTTAAGTATTGTGAAAAGGAATGGCAACATTACAAAGTAATTATGCTTTACTGTTCCAACTTTTTTTGAAATGTGTTGCAAGAACCAAAATAGGAATTGTTTTTTTGAAACAAAAACAATAAAAATCATGAGGAACACATTAAATTATGTGCTGTTGTATTGTCTGCAATGAAATACAAGTCAAAGTACATTTAGAAATCACTACTTTCTTTTTTTATTTGTGGTTTCCATACTGTCCCAACTTTTTCTGATTTGGGGTTGTACATATATGTACATACACATAACATAGTGACCATGTGTCTATGTGTATAGAAAACAAAAGAGGTCAAGTGAATTTCATTCTATTTTTTTTCCTAACACCAGTTAATAATTTGTGTAAACCTTTCTCTTACACTTTATTAACATGACCTTTCAACACTTCTACCTCTGTATCTCCACAGACATGGGGTGAAGCTGTTACAACCCCCCGAATAATCAAAACTGGCCAGTGCAAACCCCCCCCCCCCCCCCCCCCCAAATATCTTATTATAATGATGAATGAAAAATATGAACTGTTGTAAAACATGATAAGTGGTTGACTTTCTTGATTCAATGTAATTGGCAAGCAAAGAAAAACCTTTCATCCGTCCAAATTGTTGCAGAAAATTTCACCAGAATGCAGGAAATGAAGTGTTTGTGTGGGAACTTTGATGCTGTAATATCAGAGTTTACGCTAACCTTAGCTCGGTCCTGCTCTTGTTTGATTTCGGGAAGTTTACACTCCAACTCCTGCAAAACGTGTGTTAGATGGAGTTATGTTTGTCGGACTCTTCATCCTGAAATTCTTTTCTCTTATAAAACATATTTGAGAGTATAAATTAATCGAAAATATAAAGTAAATAATATTTAGAGTACTCTTGATTTTTGTTTCTGGTTTGAGGTAATTGTCTTGCCTACTTGTGCGATTTCCAAAAAGCTCAAGGTGAGCATTTTCTGTAGCTTGAGGACTTGACACATTCAGGCTGAAAATTAGAAAGAAGACTCCACTAAACATCTTTGACTGTCCCTGGAGTTTTTCATCCAGCTACAATCAGCAGAAGACTGTATGTATATGTCCCCACTGAGCCAGTATAAACAGAATCTCTCAGCTCATAAAGAACATAAATACAATTTGTCGAGTACCTTCATTATTCTTCCACTGAATGTCAATAGAGGACTGGAAATTAAAAATGTCCTCGATAAAGTTGCATTATGTTTCCAGTAAATGCTTATGTGGCTTTTACTTTACTGAGAAAGTAAGAGAATTACCTCACGTAACAGCCTTTCTGTTCTATTTTTTAACAATTACTGAATCTTGCCTTTCTTTAAAGTATTTCATTTAAGTTTAATTGGCTGTTTTTTTACCACAAAAAAACCCACTGTGAGCCCTTTAATACAATAAACAAAGTAAATATCAATAGCCACTGTCCTTTAATGGCTTTTACTGTTCTAGTAACAAAATTGGCATATTCCTTCATTATTCATAATATACTACCACTTCCTACCATTTAATTATTTTATTGTATTTATTTACTTGATAAAAACAAACGTTTAGGAGTGTGAAGATTATGTTTTTGTTTGAGAACTGATGTGTCTCAAAGATAAAACAGTGCAAAGAGGCATTTTCTTATTAAACTATGAATGACTGATGTGGCTCAACAGTAAGTCTACTCATTAAGACCTCCATATATCCTCTGTCTTAATTCCTCCAGGCTTCCATCCCTCCATCTCTTTCACCTCGTTCAGTTGCCCTTCCCCTCTCTTCTCCTCTGCTCTCTGCTTTGCTCCCCTGTCTCCTTCTGTCTCTCCCTCATCATCACTCATTATTGTCCTGATGGAGGGTAAACAAGGCCATCTTTTCCTTCCATCGGTCTCTCAATTCCTCCTCTCTTTCCGGTTGAATAAACATATGGATGGCTCTTCCTCCCTAAACCTGCTCAGGTCTGCTTTATCACCCCCCCCCCCCTCCTTCTGTCTCCTCTTTCTCATCTCTGGCTTTGTCATTAGTATGCAGAAGAAACAATAATATTCCTTCATGTGCCTCCCACTTTCTCCAGCTCCATAGCTGTCTGCTCTCCATTTCTCTTTTGCTCTTTGATTCTCCCTCTACTGCAAGTCCTTAATATTTAATCTGCTAATGAATTCAAAATCAGATTTTTCTGAAGTCACAAATAAAGGGCTAATAGGGTGAGCTCATTTATATTATTTTCCAATGATCAAATTTCCGAAATCAGTGGGGATTATTCTTTAAATGATGGAGTCATCCTTCTTGTTTTGCTCTGTTTCAGCGTGACACTCAAACTTAAATAAAGCAAGTGGAATTTAAAGCAGGTGTATGTCACTTTTGAATGAAGAAAGAACACATTCTTCATCTTACAAATAAAAAGTTTTTATTTATTTATTTATAAGGAATACCCCTTGCTCAATTTGCTATCTGGTATGACCGGCGGCTTATGAGCTTGATAATGCTGTATCGACCTTACAGTATGTGTTTCAACAACAAGGAGGAACGACTCACTGAGGTCAGGATCTCAGTAATATATCTGGAAATTTGGGGGGTTTGATTATGTTAAGACAACTTAACTACAGTTATTTTGTATTATTCATCTGACAATTGTTTTTTCAAACAAATAAATTTCATATAATTTCAAATACATTTTTAATTTGGTCTATATCAGAGAACAGTGGAAAATGCCCATGACAATTTCCCAGGTCCCAAGATCCTCAAATGTCTTGTTTTGTCTGACAAAACAGTCCAGACAGGCTAAATAGTAATAATGACATTTGTATTTAAATAATGACTTAAAGGAGCTATAATGGTTATTTTATAATAACAATGGATCAAACTGTGAATGGTGTTGCTTGTAGTAGCCTGACAAACCCACGAGTCTGCTTCTGATATATCTTTTGAGTAAATAGGCCCAGGCTATCTCAAAATGTGACTGTTTAAGGCCTACAACAACAACAAAAATAAGTTTTGTAAAAAGTTTTTTTTCACTAGAATTACATACTCTCTAACTGTACAGTGTAGATGGGAGTAGGGAGATGAGATTTACAGAAAAAAATAGCTAATTGAACAACCAATAGGCTAAGTTTTGTTAAATACCCGCACAATTGTACAAAGTTTGGTTGGTGGCTGGGGACCTCTGTATCCCTCACATCCTGGATTCGGCCATGATTAAGCGGCGTTACTTTATTTCCCCCCTTTCTCTCTCTAGGACCCTGTAGCACCTGCTGATCCCTCGGAGCCTTGACGTCAGCGCTGTAAAACGTTAGAGATCTCCGGTGCGCGGTGGCAGCGGTGCCAGAGGCGCAGCGTCCGTCCAGCGCGCAACGCAGGCGGCTGCGGCGGTACCAGCAGCAGCAGCAGCAGCAGCAACAACACTAGACTTCCCCGCCCGACTTTCGTATACATCCACACACCTTTTGGAAGGAGTACACCCACCCACACACACACACACACACACACACACACACACACATCGGCATCCTCCCCCGGTCCCCCTCTTCGACTCCCCAGCCGCGCCATGTCGTCTGCTGTCACCGAAACGGAGGAGTCGGCGCGCAGCTCTCCGCTGACGCCACTGAAGCTGGTCGGGCTGGTGTGCGTCTTCTTGGCGCTCTGCCTGGATGTGGGAGCCGTGATGAGCCCAGCGTGGGTGACAGCCGACGACCAGTACTACCTGTCCCTGTGGGAGTCATGCTGGAAGCCGGCGAGCACCGAGAACTGGCAGTGCAGCAGCACGCTGGGTTCAGGTAATGAGAAGGAAGGGAACTCACAATGTATGGGATTATAAAATCATAACAACCGCTCCATCTATCCTGTCCCGCGCACTGGACAGAATAGAAGGTAGGCTAGTTACCATGTGTCTTCTATTATGCATTGGCATGAGCTTTTTAATGTTGTAGAGAACAAAGAGTTGTTCTGAATGACATGATGATGGTGATGATGGAGGGATGCTTCCTCACCTCTAGAAGGGCATTCATAGAGGAAATCCCCAAAGATAATTATCTATTGACTCCACAAGCCTAGGCAGGTGACCCCCCACTGTTTCTTAACTGACCATAACAAAGCCTCATACTGACAGTCCTTGTCAACCTGCGATATACACATTCATTATTGTGGAGGTGAAATGAAGGAATTTGCCAGGCTGGAGTGCACTTTAAATAGAATTACGCTCAAGTAATTGTTTTCTGCTTTGAAAACTGAAAAATGGATCATAAATTTAAAAATAAATTTTGCTGTTATACCTGCAGGCTTCTATTGCCATAGACATCCCCTCACATTCCTTCTCACCCCTCCTCTTTTTCTACTCAAAAAGCAGCATTTTCCAAAAGAAGTGGTAAATACTGACCCTGATGTTAATTAAATTTTCAATTTTATTTTATTAATGGGCTGGCAACAGGTCTTTTAGGGATGTGTCTGAGGATATGTGGATGAGCATTAGATGAACACCAGTGGGATGCAAATTTATTTATGAATGCATTAGAGCTGAAATGATTAGTTGATTATTCACACAAACACATATTTTTTAATCAACAATACCCAAAATGCAATGGTTTTCTTTATCTACTAAAATACAGTAAATTGAATATCTTTGAGTTTTGGGATTGTTGGTAAAACAAAACAAGTCATTTTAATGTCAACTTTAACTAGAAAACATTTGACAGAATATATTCAATATAAAAATTATGAAAAAAGTAGTTGTCTAAGTTGTTTTATGTTAAAATGTAATGGTGAGAAGGCATCTCTCTTTTATAATGTCTGATAACGGATGATAATGATTTTTTTCCTCTTTATAAGACTTAACAATGCAAGCACCTGAATAGGCTGCTGGGCAATATTTCAGAGAAATAAAAGTACAATGAATGCTGCTCAAGAGCTATAACATGCATATTCAGCCTGTTTTTGATACTTCACAATGATCACCGTCTAGATTATTAAAGCAGCAAATCTGCCACCACTTTCATGGCAAAGTACATCAACTCTCCTGAGTGCTGCCACTTGCGCCTTATTAATTAATTTGTCAAAACAGGAGGATTGGAGGGAAATAAAGGCGCTGGCTCGATATGGAGCTCATCCTGTCTGCCTCTTATTTTTTTTATTATCCCCCACCTTCTTTTGTTATCTAGAAAATGGCCTTGTTGTCACACACAGGAGATAGCTTGCCATTTTGGGCTGGAGATGAGAGGATGATTTTGAATGTTGGATTGGTTCCCAGGGAAACTAGTTCACGAGCGTTACTTTAATTGAGGTGAACGTGGCTTTCTTTACTACCACTGTGAGAATGGGAGCTGACTGGTGCTAATTACACTTTGGGGAATTTAAGAGGAATCATTTTAAAGGTCTTTAAACTGTCAGACATCTATCTATCTATCCATCTATCTAGATCTATCTATCACTCTTTCTATGTAGCTTACCTGCAGAGCTGATATGTGACCAATCCATAAATATCTGCTGCTCTCTCTGTGGGTGGGATGGGATCATGATTGTGTGTGTGTGTGTGTGTGTGTGTGTGTGTGTGTGTGTGTGTGTGTGTGTGTGTGTGTGTGTGTGTGTGTGTGTGTGTGTGTGTGTGTGTGTGTGTGTGTGTGTGTGTGTGTGCGTGCGTGCGTGCGTGTGTGACAAAAGGGGAGCCTGGGTGTCTGTATTTCAGTGTGTAAATTGGTGTGTCTGTGTATGTATTTGTGGCAACTACACAGTGTGTATTTGTATGTTTGTATGTGTATTTGTATGTTCAAGTGAATTACTTGTGTGTGTGTGTGTGTGTGTGTGTGTGTGTGTGTGTGTGTGTGTGTGTGTGTGTGTGTGTGTGTGTGTGTGTGACAAAAGGGTGTCTGTATGTCAGTGTGCAAATTGGTGTGTGCGCGCGCGCGTGTGTGTGTGTGTGTGTGTGTGTGTGTGTGTGTGTGTGTGTGTGTGTGTGTGTGTGTGTGTGTGTGTGCCAATAAGAGGCTTCCATGTTGAGCTGACCTATTTCTGGACATTCTCCTCTGAAGCCCAGCTGAATATTTCATGTCACTCTGATTTCTCTGTTGGTGCATCTCTGCACCTCCTCTCTTAGGATCCACACACACACACACACACACACACACACACACACACACACACACACACACACACACACACACACACACACACACACACACCACTCACTGACCCTCTGTGACCACTACCTTCAGAAGTTCCTCTCTCTAGAAGATGCTATTGGCTCATTTACAACTGTTCTTACCTTCGTTACAAGTCACGTTGTAGGTACCCCATCATATGCAGCACATTCATCTGTGACACTAGGTCAAAGAACATCTTATCCAGTGTTTCATTGTGTGCGCCACTACTGCAATTTCTGTGTGTATGCATGTTAGGTGTTTGTGTGTGTATGGATGTGAGTAAATGAGTGAGTGAGTGCATGGGTAAGTACATGTATGTAACTTCCTCCCCTGACCTTATCAAATGGGAGCGCTTGAGGCAGCCCTGTCTAATCATACAGTTGTACGGCTTTTGTCATCTATGAAGACATTGAACTACTCCTCTGCCTGAGATAGGTTATGACCTACTGCTGTCATGTTGGACACTGCCCTGAATGAGCTCTGGGGTACCACTGTCTCAACTAACACAGCACATGAGTTTGTAAGCTGGAAATTCTCCCACAGTACATACACATCCAGACTCCAGACCAGGACTCCCTAATTAGATGTCTTGGCGCGACAGGTGTGTGTCGGCTATGTGCGTTAGCCTTACAAACACAAACACATTGATCCTAAAAAATATATTCCTGCTTGTGCCAGCGCCCTTGACTTGTTCCAGCACCTGAAATGGACCAAAGCAGCATTCATCCATTCATTGCGGCTGTAGCTCAGGGTGTAGAGTGGATTGTTCTTTAATAACAAGGTTAGTGTTTCGATCTCAGCTTCTCCTGTCTGCATGTCAAAGTGTTCTTGAACAAGAAACCCAACTTGCTCCTGATGGGCAGGTTAGCGCCTTGCATGGCAGCTCCGCCACCATTGGTATATGAATGTGTGAATGGGTGAATCATGGATCTCACTCACTGACTGAAGTCACAATGTTTATCGGAATGCACCGATTTGATTGACAGAGTAGCATCACGTGACATTTACAACGCATGCTATTGGTCTCAGTTTCCTCGGCTGCTAATCCAGTGCTGTAAAGGCTAGAAATGCTGCGTCGGTGAAAAGAGAAACGCTCCGACAAAATGTAATAACTCATAATTTATCGGTTCTGGGTCTGGATAGGATGGCGCCTGGGCACATATCAGACTGCTTGGTTATAACTCCATATTCTACTTGTTTATGAAGGATGTCCAGTTACCTTGGCTCATCATAGCCTATTTTCCAACCTTCTCTTTAGCAAACATAGTGTCTCACGTTCTATCCTTGAAACACATTGTAGTGAACATTAATTAGCGGTACTATGTGTGACCATGTACATGTACGAGCTGAAATACATTATTATTAGTATTTAATAATCACCACACCAGCGGATCTACAGTATATTCACCTTCACCCAGCCCGTTTGCATGTTACTATGTTGCACATAAACCAAACTAGAAGGTGCGTATGGTGACTCCCTAGTCTGTGGCCTAACCACCCTGGGCTGGGCATTTATTATTGTATTAAAACTAATACTAAGGGTGCAACATTTTCAAATTATGCATGCAATGCATATCTTTTCAGCCGAGCCTTTGCCCCTTCCCAGCTTTTGAACTGCTTAACGTTTTACTTGATTTTTATCATCCCTATCTGTGAGGCAGCAAATCCAAAAGAAGTACTACCATTTGTTACAGACTGACAGCCAGTGCATGCAATCAGCAATGAGGAATCATTGTCCAATACGTACCCACCTTTTCCTGTTTGGGTCTTACCAAATGTCGTTTTGTTTTTTATGCTGCCACCTATGGCCTCAGGGTCTGCTTCACGCCTCTCCTCCTTCCGCCTCTCCTTCTTCCGCTCCCCTCCAGCCTCTTCTCTGAGAATTCAGGCTGGCGGAGTGTGACTACATCTGGCGGCTCCTCTTTGGCCCCCCATGATGTGGTTTTAGGCTATACCTCCCCTCTTGCAAAGGGTGCCTTGGGGCCCCCGCCCCAGAGGGTCTTGCTGTGTGGGAACAGGTTCCACCCCTTCCTGGCAGCCTGGTGCCTGGCCCCTGACGGTGGCTTTGGGCTTGCAGTTGGGAGGGTGCTTGCCACATGAAAGTTCACCACCAGGTGGTTCCCTACTCTGCAACAGCTGTCGTTTCTGCTGACCCAGCTGGAGGCGGGAAAGTCGGTTGAAACCCTGCAAGGAATTTTGGAAGTGGTCTAGGCAGTGTGTTTGTGCTTCCATACTGTATGAATATGACTACTCCCTGATTTCCTGGTTTCTCAGAGGCTTCCTAAGACTGGTGGTCATAAGTCCAGTCCTTTAGTCTCTTTTTGGGTTTGACCATGGTCCTTGGAGCACTTCTGCATCCTTCCTGATCTGAAGTGGCTCTCCCTTCACACTGGGTTACTTTGGTTTACCTTTGCCTGAAGAGTAGGCAAGCTCCATGACCTGCCTGTTCAAAAATAGCAGTTAAGGCTGCAGGTTCTTGCAAGATGGGGCCGGTTTATCCTTTACCACAATCTAGCATTCCTGAGAGAATTTTAATCAGGGTTCCACTCACTTTCCTCTCCTGATGCTTGGATGGTAGAGTGGCCCCAGTCCACGTTTCACCCGGTCAGGGCCCTGGCGGAATACATCAAGCGCACATTGGCCGTCAGGAAGACTGTCCAGCGGTTCATTCTGCTTCAGGTCGTCTGGCTCTGGTCCCAGTGGGTTGTTGACGCTACTGAACAGGTGAATACATTTCCGGGTGTGCCTGTTCTGTCCTGGGTACAGGGGCACTCTACCATTGGTGTTGATACCTCGTGGGCTTGTGGTGGCCGGTCAAGCTGGTGTGTCTTAAAGAAGTATCCAAGTACCTGACCTCAGGGGGATCATCCCCGTACATATGGATTATGTAACGGTGGAGAGATAGTCTCTGCACTCAGAGAACCAAGGTTATAACATAACCAAGCGTTTTTGTTTTCTAAAATGTTAAAGTGTTTTGTGAAATGTTTTATTTTCTAAAATAAAAAATGTTTTGTGAAAGGCTTTTGTGCTTCTGTGTTCGCTAAACAGGACAGTAAAGAGAAACTGGAGAAAATCTCCGGGGGCCATTCTAACTGGCATTAGCTCAGCTGGCTAGCAATTACCGTTTAGTTCGCCAGTTGCAGTATCTCTTGAACTAGCAAAAACACACACATTCATTTTTCGGTACCTCTTACATACTACCTATATGCAAAATGTGGTTATATGCAGAGACAGATTGTAAAACCTCAATCAGAGTAAGACATATTTAGTTCACAACATGCACAGCAAAGCTTTTAATTAATTGGACTGAGATGGGAAAACAAAGGCATAAAGGAAGGATCTCACTTTGAGGATAGAACACAACTATTGTGTAAAGACCAACTGTTGCAATTGCAATTTGAGTTTCCTTGTTAACTGGTAGTGAGAACTGTACTGTACTGTACTGAGGTACAATAATAGTATGTAGTGTTATGAGTATCTGAAACCCCTTTCAGACATGTACACGTAATGGCAGTTTAACAGTCACAGTAAAAGTCACAACAGCAATTTTACTAGGTCAGACATAGTGACATGGGGTACTGTATGTCTTTTATTCAACATTTGACATGCAACAAAGGTCCCCATGTGGACTTGAATCCCACGTTCACATCATGTGGGATGGATGAACTTGTGAGCATTGGTCATGTGAGGTTTAAATGAAATCTACTTACATTGGCTGACGTGAGGCATCTATGTGTGGCTGGTTTTCAGACTTTTCTGTATTATTAATTGCTAGGATATTGCCCTGATATTTTGGAGCCTTCACAAAAATAGGGTTAGTTACCCAGTCATAATTTCCATTGGGATGTATGCTATTTTACGAGATGGATAACTCCAATATGACATGAACATGTCACAAACCCTAGGCTATGAGGGCGCCTTCATTTTAGGTCATTGGGGAGGTTTTTCTCATGTCAGTCTATAATAATAAATATAAAAATACATAAATAAATTGAGACCAGCACTCCCTCCCTATATTCCTTTCTTTCTTTCATTCTGTCAGCTGCATGTAATAAATGTTGAATATCAAGCAAGAAACAAAAAAGAATTAAATGACTTACAACTTTAAGCTGCTTTAATCAATATTATCCACCTACTCTGAAGCTCCCCGCTGCCCGCACTCGATGCTGTGTTTGTCAGACGTAAGAAAAGGCAGCAGAATTGTCTAATAAATGATGAACCTATGAGAAGAGGCGGTTGGTGTCCCTCACACTCATGTTAGTCATTAATTAAGGTTTAAACAACAAAATAAGTTTTACAATCCATTACTGATGCCTCTGCATCAGATCCATATTCACTTTTCTTCCTTCATATCATTACTTCCCGATAGGGCTGGGCGATATGGCTGAAAACTGTATCACATTATAAGTGTTTCATATTGGTCGATATTAATAATTATTGATATTTTGTATGACATATTTATAATAAGGAACAGGAGAAAAATATATTAAATTTAAACATTCTTCTCGTGCTCAGCATGTCTTTGACTATATGTGGTGGTCTGCTGCTTGTGCGGTGTTGCGGCTGCAGATGTTGTTGGACGTTGCTGGTGAATACGGCTGTGCTACAAAGGGTGAGCGCGGCTAAGGTGGTAAAACAAGTTTGCGGTATTACCTCTTGGTGGGGACGACAGTCTTGCATAATTTGCAGACGACATTGGTCTGACTATGGTCAGACTTATAAAATCCCGAAAACTGCAATACTGGCGAGCTGACTTTTCCTGTTTTATCAACAATTTCCTCACTCGCTGCGGCACTCATTTTCACTCCACGCCGGTTCTGTTATTGAAGAATCCAACACGAGACAACGATATGGCGCAACCAAACTTGATACTGTTACATGATTGGCTGTTAGAGTGTCACTCCCTACGTTGCTAGGTTACCAGAGAGTGAGTGCCTTTGTTCATGCAACCAAACTTGCTTCGCAACCTCTGGTTTCTTCCGACGAAGAAAAAAACTTTATCGAACGTTTTATCGAACGCACTTTGTTATTGATATTGATTACGTGTCTATCGCGAGACATATCGTTATCGTTTTATCGCCCAGCCCTGCTTCCCAACTCACCGCTGTTCACCAGCAGTGCCACCAGGTACCAAATATCACGCATTCATTGTTGCTCTTTTCGTAAATGTCCTCTCATGTCTGAATAAAGCCATAAAGCATGTATGTACCACAATGACAAAAGGCCTTCACTTTAACAAATAGATGAAGCAAGTTCTTCTATGGGATTTTTGATATTGATGACAGTACAGAAACTTCAATAGTCGGCCAGCAACCAGCATATAAGATCACGTCAACTCCACACAAAACACCTGGAGTTGAATTCCCTCATATATGGCAAATGCTTCAGATGAAATATCTTACAGACACACACACACACACACACACACACACACACACACACACACACACACACACACACACACACACACACACACACACACACACACACACACACACACACACACACACACACACACAAAACTGGCAGCCAACCTACTCTTTTCCTGTCTTTATTCGGTCACTCCTTCTCTGACTCCCTCACCTCTTTCTGTCTGGCTCATTCACCTCCTCCTCTTTTCTCCTATATTCATTCATCCCTCCTGTTCATCGACCTCCTTTTCTCATCTGCTCCCCCTACTCTCATCTTTTCTTTCTTATTCATCTATTTTCCTTTGTTGTCTGCTCAATCTGTTAAACAAAGTATCTGTTTCAGATTTTTTTTAAATGCAACACCAACAGCTTCAAATGAAACGGAAGCACAATAAATTACTGAGAAGAAAAGACGTAGTCATTCACTTGACCTTGACCAAAGATTCCCCAGGCTCGCTGTTGGATTTAGTTACAGCTTGTTAAACCATAGTATGTTTTCTCTTTTCTTACACTGTTTGTATATTGTTTAGAATTATGAAAATTGGTGAGCATTTTCAGCTTATTAGCCAATTTTGCATGTGATATGCACATTTAGGGGTAAATCCCATGTACTGAAGTTGGTAGCCAGGTGTGATTTTAAACACATTTAGTGGAAAGTGGTGTCATTTTTGACCCACCTTCACCAATCTTTGTTGCCACAGATTTGAGATCAGTCACCACGGAAGACCTAAAAACCTCCATTACAGTAATGCCTCCTCGCTTTCTGCCCTTGTGATCTTTCTCCATCAGTCTATCGATCCATCCGTTGCTTTTACTTTCCCAGCCTTTTTCGTCTGTACTCATAAATGAATTGTCTTTATCCCAATATTCAACCTTCCTCCAATACCTTTTTTCATCTCCTCCTCTCTTCCCTCCTTCCTGTCCCTCTCTCCTTCCAGTGGGCTTCATTGTTACATTTCCAATGTTAATAATTTTCCCTTTACAATTTCACCATCCTCCTTCTCCTTAGCCCCCTTTCCATCTTCGTGCCCCCTGTCAATTTTCTCCAGGGTCAAGTCTCCCTCTTTTTCTACTCTACCTCTTTTTCTCTCTTACCCAGACCTTCCTTTTCCCTCCTCTTTTTTCTTCTGGCTCCATCTCTCCTTTCAGTGAGCTGAGCCCCTAGAGACACCGTTCTATTTGTAGCGGCTGAGCAAGGAATGGCATGATGATGTGGCATTCAGACAGACAGACAGCCAGACAGACAGACAAGGGAATAGCCAATACTTGCCATTCCCACACACACATGCATGCACGCACACATACATACACACACACACACACTGGGGGCATGATGGGATGTGCATGTGCCAAAACACATATAATCCTTTTGGTGAATGCAAATCAAGCTTTCTTAAAGCATTTACATAGCAGTATCACAGCAGCAGCATGTGGCAGCACATAAAAAGCCTGTTAAAGTCTTAAAATAAACAAATTCTGAATTATTATTACTGTATTAGAAAAAAAAAAAATTGTCCTCCATACAATTATATTCTTCTGGTGGTATCTTCATTTTAAAAAAGCTGGTCAGCTTTTTCTTTTTTTCTTCTTCATATTTTAGTTGTTAAATTGTACTTACTTAAATATAAGCATTTAAATGACCTTCAAATGTTTTAAATCCACATCTATACAGAAGTTGGGTTGGATTTTGGACTGTGGGTCAGACAAAATAAAACATTTGAAAACATCACATTGTTCTTTGGGAAACTAAGCTAACTAAAGCTATTTTTGACATTTTATAGACTAAATGATTATTTAGATAATCAAAAAAATAATGGATAGAATAATCAATAATGCTCATTACTTATTGCAGTGATACTGTATTTGCATCTTGAAGGGTGATGAGCATCACAGGAAATGCGACCAACAGGGAACACGGGGGGGCTAATGCAAACCATAGACACAGAATGTAAAGAGTCTTACCCACTGAAAGCATAAAGGTCTCTGCAATCTGCATATATTTCTCCTTTATTTGGATCATTTATTTATGTCTTGTGGCTGGTGAAATGTTAAAATGACAAAATGTACTGTATGTTTACACTGTACTTTTGATTTTACATTTGCAGCTACAGGACTGATGGGATCTGTTTTTGAAAGGACCCCAAGGTTATATAGCAGCTAATCAGTGTGACAGCTTAGAGTGGCTTTACAGTAAAGAAAAAATGTGACAGTGCAGTAATCCTGTCACATGGCAAATAGTCACATTACAGCAAGAGGTATTTCTGTGTGTGTGTGTGTGTGTGTGTGTGTGTGTGTGTGTGTGTGTGTGTGTGTGTGTGTGTGTGTGTGTGTTTGTGTGTGTGTGTGTGTGTGTGTGAAAAAAAGAGAGGTTCACAGAACAGCACATTGTGTGTTTGTGTGTGAGAAACTGGTGAAGGAAACTAATTAGCAAGTTGCATGCACCAACGAGTGTGTGTGTGTGCAAGTGAGAGAAAGAGGGAGGATTGATAGGGTACATATGGCAAATTCTACGGTTGCCTAAATGTGTCCATGATGCAATTTGAAAAATGTGTATGTGTGTGTGTGTGTGTGTGTGTGTGTGTGTGTGTGTGTGTGTGTGTGTGTGTGTGTTTGAGAGAGAGAACGAGGGGGCGAGGTATTTGCAACAGTTGTGCAGTTGTGGGGGACTGTAGTGGTAGTGATAAAAAAAAAAGTTACATTCAAAATAGGATATGCACTTGGCCGATACTGTCAAGCTAGTGTAATAGATAAATGTTTACTTAAATACATTTTGCCGGTGTATGAATCTACAGAGACCTTGCCCTCTGCCTGTATTTTCTCTTTTTTGGGCCCCCTGTGTAACCACCAGCCAATAACAGCGTACTCGGTGTCCAGCTCGTTTACATTACTGTGTTCTTGTGCTGTGACCAAGGGGGCAAGCCTGCCTCCTCAGAGCGCCATTTTATGCTACTAAAACCATCACCCCCTGTTAGCATCCCATTGACTGCCATTCATTTTGGCGTCACTTTGATAGCCAATAACTTTACATCTGAAGCGTTTAAAGACTTCATTTGTCCGTTGTTTATTTGTAAATAAACACGACAATGTATAAAAGGCTCCATTACCTTGTACCTCACGTTATGGCTCCGTAGCAGACGAGAGCCTGAGCTCATTACTATTCATGAGCTCGCCCAGTTGCGCTGGGTAAAGGATGCTAATAGCCAGGCTCTCATTGGCTAGCTGTTAGCCAATCAGAGTCAAGCAGCTTAGCTCGTTGAATATTAAAGAGGACTGGCACAAATTGAGCTGAGTCTTCCTGCAGGTTTTCTATACCATGCTAGAATGGCTTGAAACAAGGTAACCAAGGCATTTCTTTTCCAGAAAAAAATTTACAGAGTCCATAGTAGAACTTCAGACATTACCACAAAGTTCCTCCAATTTAACATGTATTGACACATGTCAACAAGGTTCTAAAGAATTCTATGTGTGAGCGTCTGAGTGAGAGAGAGACTTGTGATTTTCACTGATCCATAGCTGCTTACATTGCTTCTGATTGGTTATTCAATGCCTTTCACTTTCATGCTGACATTTGATTGCTTGTCGCTGTTTTCAGAGTGATGGCCAGAGTAGTCTACCTTCCTCCACCGCAGCGCTGTAGAGGAGGGTCTGGCTAGTCCACACAGCATTCTGGGATGGGAGTAAAACATGCTCCGGTTTATTGCCATTTCTTCAAACCAATCACAATTATCTTGGGCGGCGCAAAGCGTCATACGGAGCAACGGCGGCTCTGCAAAATAGCGTCGGGAAGGAACTTGTTTTGGTGGAACATGTTTACGTTCAAAAGTTGTTTTAGTCGTGCAACAGAAAGCTCAGATTGAACAGATAGTCTAGCTAGCTGTCTGGATTTACCCTGCAGAGATCTGAGAAAAGGTTAATCATAGTCCTCATAAATCGACTGGAGTTTAAAATGCCAACCCAATGGAAGCCCAAGGCAACGGATATGCGGCCTAAATAAATGAAATCTGACGAAATTTCTGTCGGCAATCGAGCAATCCCGGAAGAAGATATAGACTATGGCCAGAGTGAAGTAGCTCTGTGCTTATGTGAAATATGAATAATTAATAAACCACCTGAGCCTCCTGAGAGCCTTGTTTTAACCCTACACCTTTGTACATCTGCCCTTGTTGCATTGCTTATACAGGGCAACTTTTTGGGAAACAGAATTGCCTTAGTGTAGTTGCTTTTGTTGATCTGACTTCAAGTGAAATCCAGACATTTTGCCTAAAGTGCTTCACCTAAAATATGAAGCAAACAGATGCAAACATGTGCAGAGTCAAAGCCTGGAAAATAGAAATTGGGTTTAGGAATACCTTGTTGCCAAGAAACATTTTATCCACAAAATAATCTAATCAGCTGCATCATTCAAACGGAAAACTTTTGGTTGCTTTGCATTTGTAATATACGGAGCCAGAAGTTATCATTCATTCCTTGTTCTCTGAAGAAAGAAGCTGTTTAAATAGTTCACAAATGTATGCGCACGGATTGCAAAACCGAGAAACTGAGATCAGAAAACTGAGGGCACGGGTTGTGAATCCGCGCAAACAGTTTATAAAACCAAGGGCACGGATTTGTAATATGTGCGCAAATAGTTTTTTCTAAACTGACCCCAGGTGGGCTCCATAGTAATACAAGATGCTTCTGATTGTACTCTTTTTTATCCCCCCTTTTCTTTCTGCTCTATATCCCTCAATATCTTCTACTCACTTTCTCCTCTCATCTTTAATTTCCTCCTTTCCTCTCTGCTTCCCGCTATCCACCTCTGCATCTCATCTTTCACCTCTATCTCTGTGTCTTTTCTCTCTCTGCCTCTAAATCTCTCATTTTGCCATATCTCTCCCCTCAACCATCAATCTTTCATACGCTTTTTTATCACACTAGAGCAGTAAATTTTACACAACTTAAATATCTGTAAGATAAAAAATACATCACTTTACAGTAATAGCCCCGCAGTATACCATCTATGCCAACTACTGTGCAATGGCTTTGCATCTGTACTGATAGCTACATTTCTGCTTCAGATGCGGTTCACTGATGTTTTATTTATCCAGGTCTTTCAGTTTGAAGTTTATCTTTTAGGAGCTACTGTATGTCCTTAGGAGTACAGGTTATTGTATTTATTTATATATTTTGTAATATAGCACTGTCTAGTTTAGCTGTGTAGTGCATAAATGGGTTTTACAGCAGTTTACATGAGCCAAGCCAATTTGACAGCATCCCATCTGATCACAGTGGACATGTAGAATAACAAATCTCTTTTCTCCTTCTGAGCGTGTGTGCGTGTGTGTGCGTGTGTGTGTGTGTGTGTGTGTGTGTGTGTGTGTGTGTGTGTGTGTGTGTGTGCGTGTGTGTGTTTAGATGATGATTTCACAATAAAATCCATCTATTCCAATTGAAGTTTTTTCGCAGAGAAGTCAAATGAACTTTGGCACACTAATTTTGGCCCTTGACCAATAGCAAATTGTCTTGACAGTAAGAGTCTAAAATAGAGGAAGCTACTGTTCCTTTTTAGCTCTAATGACAACCCACTTTTATTTCAAATGAGACTGTGTAACTTTTCCTAAGATAGCGACCACTGTGGCCACAAATGGCAAATACAGAATAATAGCACAAAAACTATGCCATGCTAAATGCAGTGGCGCCAGAGATTTTCTTTTGATGCTATGTGGTTGCTCAACTTTTCAATGAGCGTGCTTTGAAATGTAGGGTTTCCCATCAATTTGCTGGTCACCACAGTTTCATTTCTACTGTAAAACCCTGATACATTTAGGCAGGTGTTAAAGCTTTAGTGTGTAACTTTTTTGATATTAATGAACGTCCATTACATTCAAGCCATCGCCAGATGAGTTGATACAAAGCTAATTAAGACTATCAGCTCCACAAAACTATCTCTGTATTTCTCAGTATGGATATGTTTATATGTTATTCTGAATCAATAATAAGTGTTGGCTTGTCTTCAGTGGCAAATGTATTAACGTTTATTTAGATGGTCAACCAACATAGCACACCAACAGTTTATATACTGTACCAACGGATGATTTGCCTTCCTAAAATAAGAAATAAATTAAATGGGGGTATTGAACCAACCGGTGCTAACGTTGGAGACAGACGCTGGCAGAGTCAAGTCTTGGTGAGCAGAGCAGACGTAGTAAAGCCGTTCAAGAAACAATGTCTGCAAAATTATTTAAATTAAATTAGCTGGTTTGACCATGGAGATGCAAGACCAGAACACAGGAGCTTCTTTGTGTATTTACTTTCTTGCTCCCGCCGCCCCAGACGCATCTGACCAATAAGCAGAGTGTACGTTCTTGCGTGATTTGTAGTAATAGCGTTTTGGTTCGCTTGGATTTTTCTCCATGTGAAACTAAACCGAACCAAAGGAAAAAACGCTTACTGTGCCACTAGACATCTTCATAAAAAAACAAAGTGTGTGTTGTGTGGTTGAGTGCGAAGGCGTCACGGATTTTGACGCTGTCCTGGACTCTTGTTCTCTCAGTGTTTATAGCCAACAGTGCCAGGTTACTGGTTCAATACCCCCCACTGCTTTTCCTCAAGTCATTTTTAAAAGGGCGGAGACAAGAAATACTGTTCTTACAGTTTACTGATGTTACGGGAAGTGTCAGAGACATGCATGTCGGTTTGTACAAGTCAATAAATGCATCTTTGTATGGCGTCATGACGGAAAGGAACTCTTGAGTGCTGGTGATAGTATGTCCCTGTTTTTTTGCAGTAGCTGGTAGCCTGGTAGAGTTCTGCAGACAAGTTTTCCTCATTGATTCCATAATGACGGGCTATTGGTTGTGTGTGTTGTTGTCTAGAAAGATGTGTTTGGAGTTTAGGGCTGGCACACCTCTCAGTACATAATTTGACTCTGTTGAAAAGCACTGTTTCATCTCTATTAACTACCTGCCTATAACAGGTGTGTGTGTTTTTAGGTCATCCATTCTGTCCAATCGTGCTCTTTCTAACGGGGCCTCAAAAACCCTCCAGATGTCGAGCTGGTTTGGTCTGTCTTCTCTCACGTAGTGAAGTCTCTGTTGCAATTCCTGTGTTTGCACACAGGCCTTCTGCTTGCTTTCAGATTTCTTTCCATTTGTTCTGCTTTTCTGAGATGGCAGCGATTACAGACTGGGCCAGTTCATCCGCTATGAGATCAAAATTGGGACTGTAGCTTATCCAAGATGAATTTGGTTGTTCTGAATAAATTCTCGAAAAGCATGAGCTGCAAAACAGACTATTCATCAATGATATATTTTGCCTCTATCCTCCGACTGGCGTAAGATGTCACACAGGGTGGCCCGGGTTGCTGGGAGAGTTTTCTTGACTGCCCAGGTTGCATTATACTGGCATGCCCTTCAAGTGACACATAGGTTCTTGAGTTCTACGCGCTGTGTTGTTGGCTCAAGTTCCTTTTTGTTTTTTCATTAAAAGATCATGCACCACCGACCAAGACATAACATTTGTAGATTTGTAGTGTCTCAAAAATCTCTGCAGCAACGTTGACATTATGCCCTGCCCAACAAGAAAAATGTCGGTCTACTGTATATTACAGTGAGTGTATGCTTGATGCTGGCTAGTAGTGAGTCCGCATCTAACCCATCTGCTGGATGCAGAAATTCCTCATGCTCTTTCTATGACACTGGCTACAAATGCCTCAAAATCACTGGCATCTGTTCCTTACAACCAGCATATTTACTTTCATCCACCCGGTGAGGGATGCTCTGCATCATATCAGCCATGACAGTAAATATATTATTTTGTGTGTCATTGTGAATGTATTTGTCATTTGAAATTAGCTTTAGGCTAGCTAGGGAGGAATGCACAGATTGTGTATGTATATGTAATACTCACAAATCTCGAGTTTGACATGATTATGGTACCAAGTGGGTGTGTCTTTGTGTGTGTGTGTGTGTGTGTGTGTGTGTGTGTGTGTGTGTGTGTGTGTGTGTGTGTGTGTGTGTGTGTGTGTCTGTGTGTGTGTGCGTGTGCGTGCGTGTGCGTGAGAGCATGTATCTTTGTATGTGCTATTTCAGTGTGTGCATCAAGCTCCCTTTACATAAATGCAGACAGATTTTTGATAGCTTGCCAGTAAAGCTTTTTAGCCCAGGCTTTTTGTCAGCTCAGGTATACTAAGTGCTCTCTCTCTCTCCTTCTTCATTACTTTCACTCAGCGATGCTCTGTCCCCAGCCCCTTCACGCCCTCCTTTACCTCCTTTTCCCTTCTCCCCCCTTATTTCCTTTACCTTCACCACCACCACCCTCAGCCTCTTCTCCTGTTTTTGGCATTTATTTGCATGTTGCCCTTTCTTTGTCCTTGTAAAATCAGCTTCTTGGAGACGCTATCCGCCTCGTTGCCACCAACGCTCTCTTCATCTCTCTTGTCTTTCCCTTTTTTCCTCAGTTTGCCTTTGTTCCTTGATTCCCTTTGTTTCTCAGGGTTCTTTTTTCTTTACAGTATATATCTTTCCATTGCCTTTAATCCCTACCTTTTTCATCCCATTCCTTCCTTTCTTTCTTTTAACTTTGTCCAAACTGCGTCTATCCAACCTTCCTTCATCTTTCTCCTCCTGTCATCTTGCCTCACTTCTTTCCTTCATATCCTTTGATTCATACCACCGTCCTCTCTTTTCTTTCACCTTCCATCCTTTTTTCATATGCTTTCCTTCCTTTTCTCCCCCCATTTGCCCCTTGCTTCATTGTGTCTTTCCTGCCCTTTTGTTTCCCTCTTCACCCCCCTTATTTCTCCCATCTTTCCTTCCACTTTCCATCAATTTCTTGTCCTTTTCATCTTGTTTTCTCCTTCCTATTTCATTATTCACTCCTTTTTTATACCTTTCTCACCTCCTACCGCTTTCTCTCTTTAATCAACATACTTGATGGTGATAAAATAAAATGTCAAATAAAATAATATGTCTCTTGTGGTTCTGCCTCACGCAGGCCACCCTCAAGGTCTTGTGCATTTCATTTTTGCCTCTGGTATGCGTTCGCTATGTGGCATTTATTCATTATTGGTCTCTGAAGTTTTTATGTTGCATAAAAAAAACATGTTGCTTCCCTGTGCTCACTCACTGTTGTCACTTTCTTCTTCTCTTTACCACTTTCTCTGTCCACCTTCCTCAATCCTTCCAACCCTTGGTCGTCCTTCCTCATTTCTTCTCCCCCTTCTCTCCTCCACCTTTCCAGACTGGCAGGTTGCTACGCTGGCCCTATTGCTAGGAGGTGGAGCCCTGGTGCTGATGTCATTCCTGGTCGCTCTAGTTGCCGTGTGCATCGGCACGAGACGGCGATTCTACGCACCCGTCGCCTTTATGCTCTTTGCTGCAGGTCAGCGCGCACACAATAAACTGTAGTTCTTTCCACAATTACACCAGTCCTGGGTCCAAGGCCATTCATTATGCGCTAAAATACACCTAATGACACACACGCACGTACACACGCATGCACACACTCACTCACTCACTCACTCACTCACGTGCACGCACATGCATGCATGTACGCATGCACACACACACACACACACACACACACACACACACACACACACACACACACACACACACTTAATTAGACAATTTAGACAAGGTAACTGGAAGGTTGCAGGGTAATCACATTGAAAACTGACATTCATTTAAATGATAATCCTTACTCATTAAGTAGACACACAGACGGCACATACACACACACACACACATTCACACACAATTCCTCTCTTCCTCAAACTCATTTAGAGAAAATCCTATTTTTATGAGTCAGGCCCAGCAGGGTCAGAGTGGAGTGTCACGCCTGTCCCTTTCATTTCCCCATCCATCCCTAACCTCAAATAGGACATCTGCGAAGTTTCCACAATTTGCCCCATTCTAACCTCCCTGAATAATTGGTAAATGTATTCATTTTAGGCATGAAATGTTTCATTTTGCAAAGCTGGATGTGCTGTCTTCCCAATCATACTGTGTAAACCACAGAAGTGAGATAAAGCTTTAAAGAGGAATTCTTCTTATTTAAAGGGATGGTGTAGAGATTTACAGAAGCTATTTGATTTCTCATAGACCGGGAGTCTTCTTATCCTGAAAAATACTTTCACAGCTTGTATGTGAAATGAAAACGGCTTGGAATTAAACCTTTTTCTTATGTTTGGATTGACATTTGACTGCCTATTCAAATATAATTATAGGATGGGCAGCTCAAATCAAGCAATCTGATGAAGCTGTGATAAAATAACCATATACGGCTTTGATTCAAATGACTTTGCACAATAAGTGTCACTTAAAAGTAGCGTAATATATCAATAGCAAAGAAATGTCTAAAATTACATTTTGTAATATAGCTTTTTGAGTAGTGTTGTCAAAATCGCTAATCGCCTGTGCGTCTTTTGTCCTCAGATCGTTGATAGTTGATAGATAGTTTCTTGTCTATTGCTGTCACGATCAATTCGTTTTTTTATGTGTTATTGTGTGCCATTCTTTAGCGTTAAGCAAAAGAAAGTCGATGCTAGCTGCTAGTGAAGGCTAACGTTACCCGCTCTGCGTTCCATAGCAACCGCCTTGGTATGTGCAGGCAGCCAGCCTATTTTATTGGTAACATGATTATGTTTTTATAGACATTTATTTAAATTAGAATTAGAATTAGAACTATAACTTTCACATTGTCATACTTGACAATATGAAAGTCTGTAATATGTTGTGTATTATATCACAGCTAAGGGGGTTGTCATCCCTCCGCTTCAAGCTGAACAACGCCCCTTACATACCATGGCTAGTCGTTAGCTATTGCTTAATCATTTTGCATGCTGTAATGATTTAGAAGTCTTTCTGTCTTTAGCTCAGCAAAGCAAACAGGCAGTTTACTTGAATGCAAAAAGAGGTACGAAGTGGGAAGAGCCACGGGTTCCAGAAGTATTTTTTCCAAATGTAAATTCTCATTTCAACCTTTCTGAATTTAAGAAGCTGATCCTACCATAAATAATCTTGAAGACGTTGTTAAAACTAGATTATGTTGTACATCTTTTTCAACACCATGAATTGGAACTCGAACAAAATGTGCTCATATACTATTTTGCTTTGCAAAAAGTCGAAATGCACTGCTTTGATTGAATAATAATCAATATACTTCACCGATTTAGCATTAAGCTTTGTATCAGTAGAAACACGGTAGTATTTTTGAATGACTGTGCTTCCCTCCCTCATGTCCCCATGAGACGGGAGATCTCTGTATTGTGGGTCTGGTAAAAAATCTTCCGATGACGTAAAACAACGATTTTTGCGTCATCGGAAGATTTTTGCCCAGAGTCTGTGGACTACAGCCAGCTTGTTCCGCATGTTTTCAACCCGTCCATAGGGGGTTGGACTGTCTTCACCCGAAGCGAGGCGATCTCAGCCGGAAAAAAACGACTGTCAGCCATCTTGAATCTTCACTAAACAGGCTCTCTTTTCAGCAGCAAACAGTTATGTGCATTCAAACTACCGCACATGTGTACCACAAGGATACATTGGTACAGATCGGAGAATATGCAGGAAATGTTATCACAGAAGGAATACTTGACACACTTTGCGAGCTTCGCCTGCTACGGAGACCAGCACCTCAGCTGATGCCGCTAGCCAGGGAAAGGGACATCCAAAGCGGGCTAATGCTAGCTGGCCACCTGTCCCATCAATCCTGCTTGCAAGTGTCTGCTCATTAAACAAACTGGACTACATCCAACTTCAACAAAACTCCCAACGCGAGTTCAGAGACTGCTGTGTCTTTGTGGAAACATGGCTGAACAACAGTGTACCGGCACCGGGACTATCCAGCTACCAGGCTGCTCTCGATGGATAAGAGACTCGTGGAGGTGGGCTGTGTTAACACGGATTGGTGCAGAAATGGGGTGCTTATCCAACTACTGCTAACTGCTGGTGGAGTTTGTGACTGTTAAATGCCGACCATTCGACATTCCACGCTAATTCACGGCTGGGTTTATACTCAGTTTTTACATCCAATGCTAGTATGCGTTAGCTGAACTTTACGGATCCTGCTTGCAAGTGTCCGCTCATTACACAACAAACTGGACTACATCCATCTTCAACGAAACTCCCAACGCGAGTTCAGAGACTGCTGTGTTTTTGTTTTTGTGGAAACATGGCTGAACAACAGTGTACCGAACTGTCCAGCTACCAGGCCTGCTAGCCCTCCGAGCTAGAGATGCTCTGTCGCCGGGTAAAAGACTCGTGGAGGTGGGCTGTGTTAACACGGACTGGTGCAGAAATGGGGTGACTAATGCCACATTATATTTATCTCTGAACTCGGATTTTCCAAGGTCAAAGTCGGAAACACGCCCTCTGACCTCGGATTTCAAAGCTCGGAACTCTCGCAGTAGCTTGAGTTCAAAATCCAACATGGCTGCCCCCTGTATCAACAGTTGGGAAAGCTGCAGTAACATAAAGTTATAAGCACTTCTGTCCTTAAATGTGCAACACCACTTGAGCCACGGTGAAACATTGTTTCGTGTATATGGTTGAAATGACAATAAAATACACTTGAGTTGAATTGAATGCCTCTGTCTGTCTTTAATTGGTAGGCGTGGCTTGGGAGTGGACTCGTAAAGCATCGAAGCAGGTGCATTCTGGAATATGGTGTCTTTCATCCATATGAGCCAAAAACACATTTTCTGTCTTTTCTCGACCTAGAAGGCACCAATTTCAATTATTTTCACATTTCTACTACATAAGTGACCCAATTTAAAGATATATTCAGCTTTCCAGCAGTAAAATATCCCTTTAAGCAAAATACTGAAATATAATTTTAGAGCAAACCTCTTAAAGAAACGCTTGAAATTTCATGCTTTTTGGTCTAAACGGCATACCCAAATTACAAGTGGTACAGCTCCCATACACTTTGACACTCTGGGATGTGTGTGATATCATTGGAAAGGAAACACTCTCAAGTTTTTGTTCCAAGTGTCATGGTGATTCTAGGCCTTACTGACATAGAGCTAAGGAGGGTAGAATGGAGGTTTTTTATTTCCGTCCAAGTCATACATCTGTAAAAAATTATTAAAATACACTGCTGTGAACACATCTGTCAGGTGACAGACAATCCAGGACATTAGTCACATGTATCAGCTTACTTCAGCGTTTCATAGCATGTAATTTGAACTGGCTGAAGCAAATGTCGATCACACCCCACCTGGCCCCAGTTCACTTCAGGGCCGTCATTGGCTCTGAGCCTGTCTATCTCAGGTGTCCTGAGACGGATTGACTTATGAGCGGTCTTGTTTGATTCCGAAGGCGTCGGAGAACAAAATGAATGCGCTCATTGGTCGTTAGACGGCTGGAGCGAGAAAAGACAGCCGTTTGAACAGCCAGGAAGTGGAATCGCGTATCGCTTTTTTTCTAACTCATGGCTCGTAAACTTTACGATTTTGAGGCGAACAGTTTGTTTTTGATTATACAGCTTTGATATTCCATTTCCTTGGACTGTTGTGGATTTATGAAAACAAAGTTTTTGGGATTATATCACCTCTGTGGATAAAGGGAAGGTCAAAAAGGTATGAATGCACACACAAGCTATGTAGTCTAAATCTGAATTAATCTATTTTCTTTAACTTTATAACAGTTGTATAACTGCTATAAATCATCTTATGCTTTGTGTTTGGGCTTAATTAAATCCTGACAGTCTAAGCTTTCAACCGATGTGCTGCATGACCATATATTTTGAAGATTCAATGCGTCAAAGGTATAACAAAGTTTATGCAGCGTCCACTTTGAGCGTGAGTGTCCCGTTTACGGGTCAGTGAAAGTAAAGAAACAAACACTAGCTGTCAAAATGTAGTTGTTTTTGCTGTAATGGGACACAAACAACCTTTCTAAACAATATCTTAGGCCACGTCCACACGTAGGCTACCAAAACAATCTTTTTTTTTTTACCTGTCTTCCCTTGATTCATTTCAAGAATAGTTGCGTCCAAACAAATCCATTTGTAAATGACTCAACACGCTACTTCACATTCCAGGCCTATAGGCTGAGCTGTTATTGCTACAGAAATTAACCAAAAACGGAGAAGAGCAGAGTCTTCAGTCCGTCCGTTCATAACATGACTAGCTAGACTCAAAGAATTTCTAATAAGTAGACAGGCTTTGCTAGACTTTAATAACTTTCCCCACTGCTCATTTTATAAAGGCCGCTGCAAGAAAACGTCTTTGTATAATGTGCTGTTGGATTGCTTTTTATTTTGCAATTCTGTCCGCTATCGGACATGATTGCAGCGCGCTAGCTAGCAGAGCTAACGTTAGCTCTGCTAGTTAACATCGGCAGTCAAACAAACATCAATGATCCGGTGTCTTTTTGATAATCTAGCTACATGTTTTTCTTGCGGTAGTCTTTCTACAATAAGCGGTGCTAAAAGTTACCATAATCCGTTCAAGGAGTTGATAAGCAGACAGATTAGCTAGCTAGTTGATAAGTTGTCTAGCTACTTCCACTTTATAAACAGCTAACCATAGCAGCTAACATTACGTCCCTGCTAGAGCGGTCAGCTACTTTAGTACTAGCAGGGTAAGGTTGAAGGCAGCAGGCTATGAGGTTGAGGGTGTGTGGCGATGACATCATTGATACGCACATATGTGGTTTCGCCGTCCAAACGTAGCACATTTTTTTCACCCTGGGATCAGGTTTCAAAAAAGTGCGTTTTCAGGCAGTGTGTTTACAGGATTTATTTGGACGATCGGCCCAAACGATGCAAAACATGTGCGTTTGCATCAAAAAGCGTCTCCGTGTGGATGGCCCCTTGGAAGCCGAGCACTAAGGCAAAGTGTGTTCGGATGGACTATAAGGGAACACTCAGTGAAATATAGATCACATACACACTTCTTGACAACAAACTACCTCTTTAAGGCTGTTTTCACACCATATGTGTTATTATCTGCGTGTTTTTGAATATTGTGCAATCCGTGTTGTTGTTTTTTCATGCAGGAAAGTGCAAGAGCTTGTTTATGTTCCCACAGGAAGAATTCCCTTTGAAGAAATAACGATTGATGTATTCTCCTTTGTTCCACTGCCGCTATCTCTCCTACCCCTTCTTTTTTAAACATCTATCTTTCTGTGTGTCCCCCCCCCCCCCCCCCCGCCCCCTCCCTCTGCTCAACCCTCCATCCCTTAAGGGCCCATTCAGACCAGAAAAAGCGACCCGGCGATTCACCACAAGGTTGTGGGAGTGGCATTCAAAGGGCCCATGTGTGTGACATTGTGTTCCTTAACCCTCCAATGTAACACAAGTAGACTCAAAATTATTGTTTTCCGCCAGATCGTTTATAGATATCGACATTTCTGACCGCACTTGAAGGCAGCTTCATCTCACAATTACTGTGCTTTGTGCTGGAGCTTGTTGCAGGAAACAGTCAGCTGTTACACAAACTCAAGGGCAGTTAAGTGCTTGTGTTTCGTTTTTGACCCTCATAGTGTTCTAAAAAAAAATCTTGTGGCAGCGGTAGAGGCAGTGATATTGCTGTTTACTGTATGGGACTCTCACACCACCTCAAAACGAAACTGCCAAGTCTGATCGCTGGTTACAAGATTGGTCACCGCAGGTTCCTTCCTTGCTTCTTCCACAAGTTCTCTATCATCTCTTTAGTCTTGCTGACATTCATGAGTAGGTTGTTGTCCTGATACCAGCGGGTCAGGTCCTCTACTTCCTTCAGGTAGGCCTTTTCATTGTTGTCTGTGATCAGGCCCACCACAGCTGTGTCATCAACAAACTTGATGAGGGTGTTGGAGTCCAAAGTAGCTACACAGTCGTGTGTGAATAAAGAGTACAGCAGGGACTCAAAACACAGCCCTGGGGTGCTCCGGTGTTAAGGATGAAGGTGAAAGACGTATGTCCGCCCACCCTCGCCAACTTTGGTCTGCTTGTCAGGAAATCAAGAGTCCACAGACACAGTGAGGTCCTTGAGCTTTGTGACAAGTCTGGAGGGAACTATGGTGTTAAACGCTGAACTGTAGTTAATGAACAGCAATCTCACACATGAGAGGATACTTTGCTTGGAATGTACTTTTTATTCAATAACCTAATTAATGTGATATTTAAATATTGACACCCCCCCCCCCCCCCCCTCCCCCTCCCCTCACCACACACACACACACACACACACACACATGATAAATTACACAGTAGATTTCAACATTTACAACCCTTCCGCCTATTCAAGCTGTCACCCAGGCTGGTATCATGTTGTAATAGCTTTACTAAATATAGATACTGACTCAGTATATTTTAAATGATTTTATTTTTCTAACCTTTATTTAACATTAAAGCATGTAATCATGTTCTAGTAGAAACCCACAAGAGTGTGAACCAGACAATTAACATAATATGTCTCCTTTAAGAAATTATACTTGAACTTATGGTCTGCGTGTCTCCTCCAGTTGTCCTCCAGGCCTGCAGCTTGGTCCTCTACCCCATCAAGTTCATCGAGAGCATCAACCTGAGAATCTACCACGAGTTCAACTGGGGCTACGGCCTGGCCTGGGGAGGAACCATCTTCTCCTTCGGTGGGGGAATCCTCTACTGCCTCAACCCCAAAAGCTACGAGGAGTATTACTAGTTTTAATGCAAGCCGAGAACCCTACATGTTGATAGATGTAGTCAGGAGACAAGCAAGGTGTTTTTTTTTTTTTTTTAATCGCTCAATTCCCAAGAACTGTAAGTATAAAGTATACGTCATATTTGAACCAATAACTGTACTACCAAAAGCTTCCACCTGGGGGAAATTCAAGGGGTGAAGCTGGCGGTCGGGTGATTTCTTTTCTTGCCTCAAAGATGTGAGTGCTGAGGCTGCATATTTGACCTTACAGCCCTAACGTCACCAAGTTGGTCCTGGGGAGGGGTTGGTGGGTGGGAAGGAGTCGTACCAGTTTAATCCTAGGACTTGTGACACAGGGTAGAACTGACAACCCTGTAATAACAAAGGATGGAGGTTTATGGTGATGATCGCACCTCTGTTCTTTCTTCCCTGTGAACTAAACTGCAAGTCACTACTAACAACCCAACTTATTGACTCTTTTACTTTGGAATCAGGATGTCACACTGGGAGGCTTTTACCACACGTTTACGCACGCATGCACATGCAAAGGCACGTGTATCTTCATCTGTCAACATTAAATCCTCGGGCTGGGCTCCTACTATCAGTGCACCATTATGGCATTTTGTTTTTCAGAGTCCTCTGGAGCTCTTAAACTTTCACAAGGACATGCAAGAGGATCAGACCGTACAGTTGCTGTTCATAACTTTTAATAAGACAGATAGATTCCTCATGGGCCGGAGGTAAGAGGGGGGAATAAAATAAAGACACCCGCTCAATATTCTGTTATCGACCCGTGTGTCTGTTACCCTGGCAACCCACAAGGTGTGCACATGCAGCTGTCATGATTGATTAGCCAGGGTTGGAGGTGTGAGACGGGACTGCACGTGGCAGCCTTCAAGGGTCTGCTAAATTTCGATTCCCAATGAGCCAAATCTTTCCGCACTATGATTTTGGAGAATCCTTCCTTCTCTGGTCCAGCTTATCTGCATTGTGTTTGTCGATGGGTGTGTTCGCTATACACACTACAGACAGTTACAGTCTCTCAGTGGGCATCCTTACATGAGCATGAATAGTTTACGTAGGTAAGTTAGGATCTGCATTCTGAGTGTAATAATGTGATTATGCACTCAGCTGAGGAAAGTAAAACCACAAAAACACCTATGGAGAACTATGACTTTATTAGACACCCCTTGGGTCATGTACACCTTTGTCTCATTTCATAAACTTAAGTAGCCAGCTCAGGTGGAGGTGAAAGAGAAGTGTGGCCTTTAGCTTTAGCTTTTTTTGCATTATGTGTTGGTAAAAGAGATGCATAGGTGGCATCAGCAATATTTTAGTCAGAAATCACTTCATAATCTAAAAAAAGGTACCTAACTGATGATAACAATAAATTAAAGGACACATTTAGACATTCACCTAACTCCCAGTATGAGGAATCAATGCATTATTGTGTGCGTGTAAACATGACCGCTGTAGCTAACTATTTTAAAACCAGATCAGTGTATATACTGATAAAATAAGGCCATGTTTCATTAACATCAGACTGTTTCCTTGTCTACAGTAAATGTCAGGGATCAGCCCTGCATCTTTTGGCACAGGAAAGTCAAATGTCAATATCAGCCAGTGTCAAATGTCAGTATTATATGTTATTATATGGTTGCTGGGACACACGTAGAAAAAGTAAGACTGTATATTATACCAAAGCATCACAACCTTACAGAAAGAACATTCGATAATCACTGCTTTCAAGTATTTATCTCATTTCCCCTGTCCACAAGGTTTGGCTCTAATCATCGGTTGTTTGGATGGTAGCCATGAGTCCAGTGCAATTTTTGGGTGTAAATATGGATGGAGAAGTAAATATTGTAACTTCTATGCAGATTTTATTAAGCGATAAGACAGGAAGCAAGCTAAGTTTTGCTTTCACTGTGCAAAAACCTATTTATGTTTTCTCTCAGATGAAGTGTAAATTCACCTTCATCTGTGTGCTGAATTACTTTGCTAACCCTGTCACCTCCATTCTCCCTTCAAAACCCATTCTGTAATTTGAAAAGTGCACAGTGAGTCGAATGTAAAATAAGAAATATTTAGATGATATTTTGGAGATACAAGCAGCGTCTTCTCTGTGCTCTCCATTGTCACCTATTTACCATGGAGCTGTCAAGTAACCATCACCCAAAAATAGAATCCAGGCTGGCCCTCTTGCCACCCTAACAAATGTAGAACTGTTCAGATGCCACAAGATTCATGCAGCTGACAGAAGTCCATTTATTTTATGTAAACTGACACAAAGATGCTTACCACAGACAAAATAATTTCCTCTGTTGTTGATGAGTTTTGTCTGTCACCACAACACTATTACTTCTCAAATCAGCTCATTGAAGTTCATTAACGACTGAGATCTGATGTGACTAAGATTTCAATAACGCATTAGATTACAGCCCACAAGTTACGGGTATCAATACAATAATGACTGCATACCTATAACAAGATAACATAAACAAGTGAAGAAGACAAGAGGTTAGGGAATTAGGGAGTAATAACTTTGTGTTTAAATTGAACTTAAAAAATAAATTACTGAGTACCTATTTACAATTTACAATTACAGGGTACAGTGATATTGTTCCTGAATAACAAGGCAGGAAAAAGGAGTAACAATACTGATTATATTATATTTTTATACAACAAATTGTAAAAATGTAAAATAAAGTTGTTGAATGCAGAGTAATTATCATTATTAAAGGAATAGTTTGGAAAATTTGCTTTCTTGCCAAGAGTTAGTTGTAAAGACTGATACAGCTGTCATATCTGTACACTAAATATGAAGCTACAGCTATCAGCTGGTTAGCTTAGCTTAGCATGAAGACTGGAAATGGGAAAAGGCTAGCCTGGTTCCGTCCGAATTTCAAAATCTACCAACCAGCACTTGGAAAGCTCATTAATAAAAACATTACTGCATTTTGATTGTACAAATTAGTATAAATTATTGTTGCCATGGGGAAAACACTATTAATTTAAGCCCAGGAAGACAGGTGTACCAATATACCTGTATCACTATACATATATAGTGTGATGAATAAATACATAACAGTAATAGTTTGGGGATCCAATGTAGAATGTATCTGATGTTAGAGAAGAACCTAGACCACTTTCTACAGTAGGTAACCCATAAACACATATATTTTATTATATTCATATTGTCATTGGTACCCTGCATGTCCAAAAATATTTACACTGTAATTTGTAGGCTGCAATGTAAAGCGTTACTAAACAATAAACTTGTGTGCAGGATGTGGTGGAGACTAAAGTCACTTAATCTCACTTTACAAGCCATTTCAGGCTGATATAAACCTCATGCTGTAAATTCACAGTGTATATTCTAGGAAGTAGTATTGAACTGATGTTAATATATAAAAGTAGAGTCTTCTGAGGGGACAACAATCCTGAACTTCAATGCTTTTATGTGTTTTTTTTAGTGACTGGATGTCACAGTTTATCCATCTTTTAATTTGTGTTACGGACATTATTCCATTAGTCATACCAGCTATGTGGGTCAGCGGGTGCTTTTTTAAGCATGTGACCCTGCTCTTTAGTATTTTATCAGTTTGAAAGATGTCACATCTCACCGTGTACAGTGGTAGGGCTCTGGTTAATCAGTGTTTAGCTCTGTTGGTTCACTAGATGTTCTGTCAGGTCATGGACAAACCACTTTGTGTCACCTGTGTGTTATTACTCCATGCTGGCAGAGTTAAACAGAAGTCCTGACACAATGAGGAAGTGCTGTAATAGAGATAATTACTACCAGTATGATATTTGATATGGCTGCTACTATATTTAATACTATATGATCACAGCTTAGTGAGGGTGTTTTTGCTACCTAGTAACGTCTCTGTGCTTTGGTGGTGTAGAAGGAGCCTTAGGCACTAACACTGTAAATGATCTGGGTTAAAATATACATGAATCATTTCCAATATCCCCATTATTATAATGGAAGGACTAGATGACAATTTAAAAAAAAACTAACATTGGTTTGTATGTGTTTTGTGCAGACTATTTGTCTGCAGCAACTCTGAAACAGATATTTGATGTACTGAAAATGTTGTTGATTTACAGTGTGGTGTTACAGCACCCTTATTCTTAATTTACCCGTCAGACACCCTAAAGGAGATAAATCCCCTTTCTGATCAAAGATTTACAGCTTTATTTTGCCGGGTAGTTTAACATTGTACAGCTGCTGTTATTAGTACATCTTTTATCCAAGATTCAAAGTGACAATACTACATACATAAAACAAATATACCCTAACTTCTCATAGCTGCTGCCTTCAGAACCAGCAGATGCAGTTAACGTCGCTGTGTTTTGATTTCTTAATTAGGAGCTGAAATCAATGTCACGTCAGTTTTAATTACGAGTCTCTGATTCTAAATGACAATGCAAATATGTTTGCACCAGTTTCAAAAATGACCTACATGCTTTGATTTTTAATGAAGCACTTCAATGTGGTTCTGGGTAGATATGATAATTTGTGTAAGGCACCTCAGTGTAGTTTATATGGGGAACTAAATGAGCTTGCTACAAAAACACAACTATTCTTTAATACGTTATACCTGGTATTTCTGATTCCAGGGTGTCTGACCTGTGCTGGTTCCTTGTATGTTTTAGCCCAAGTCTGACTCGTAGATATTAGCATTTGTTTGGTTATTAATTTACTGATGAAAAGTAGAGGCTCGCAAACAAGAGACAGCTCTGTTTTATGCCTCATCTCCCAGTAGACTGTCTGTCTGACTGACTGTCTAATGATGTGCATAGGGATTTAGGAAGTGTGTATGAATGTGTGTCTGAATGACAGAGGAAGAGTGTGTTAGACAGATAGAGAAAGAGTGTGTGTGCATGTGTGTTGGCATGTTTTAGATGCCATTGTAGTCAGTAATCAGCATTTATCTCTTTGTACGTTGGCACATTAAAGCACTGAACAAAATGTCTCCTCACTCTCATTTTGTTGTCACCTCCTCTGTCTTTTGTCATCTTTATTCAGCTCGGAAGTAATTATCGTCATGCAGTATTATATTACAGAACCAGAGATGTTGGCTAAATTTAGCTAAATATACACTACAATAATGCATGCATGCTGAGGTAAACTTGTCAGCATCCTGAAACGGTAAACTACCCCTAAGTGCACCCAGGGGCATAACTAAGACTTAAAAAGATATATCTAGTGCAATATATTCTGGTTAGGGTGTTTATTTTAAAATACATTATTAATATGATAATGTAATTGGTGCATTTTGAGGTGTAAATGCTGCATGTATACCTTTAGTTCCACTCAAGGTTTCTGCCTAAAAGGGAGTTTTTCCTCGGCTTTAATGCTAACCAGGCTTACCTAGGTTGCAGTTTGTGTTTTTTGATCTCCAGTTAATACAGCTTATTATAGCCTCTACACATAGACCAGACGGGGCGACCATCGGCAGAAAATGCATTTGGACTGATCAGTCCCCCGAATTGGTCAAAAGACACCGAGGAGACGAGACGTAATCCGTCTCCATAACAGCAGGCGGCGCTAATCTGTATTGTCGGCCAAAAATGAAATGTATTTCTGAAAACATTTTAAGCGAGAAATAGGCCGTGCAGTTGCTGAATCTGTCTTCATTTCAGATCGACAAAGGTTAGTTTAAAAGATTTTTGTCAGATTTTGAGAGACTCTAGTCATAGCCATTCGGCTCCCTGTTTCCGGGTTAGCACTCTACCAATCAGATTGGTCATTTGAGCCCTCCTGACTATGCTCTACAAATCGGCGAAAATGAAAGCCGATGGCCCTTCCAACGGACTACGGCACGGAACGCACCACACAGAATCGAGTCACTGACCTCGCCAGACTGATTTTCGGCTTGGTCTGTAGTGGGCTTTACTCGCATCCACTTACAGCTTGTTCTCAACTCCCAAAAAACTAAATGTTTGCGTTACAAATGGGAATCTACTGTAATTGGTAGAGTAAAGCTTAATAAAGCTATAGTTGTTAAATTTTTCTACAAAACCCATGTTGAACACCTCACGTAAAAACTAAACATTATTCCCAGCGGTGGAAGTAACAAATTACATTTACTCTTGTAAGTGTAACAAAGTTGTTTTTGTGTACTTTTTTGAGTGAAAAAAGCGTTAGCATCCCATTGACTGCAATTCATTTTGGCGTCCCTTTGACAGCCAATAACTTTACATATGAAGCGTTTAAAGACTTGATTTGTCCGTTGTTTATTTCTTAAGAAACACGACAATGTACACTCCGTAGCAGACGTTTTTATAAAAATAGGCTAACGATTGCGTCATAACCACGCGACTTACTGTTGCATTGTAGAGGAATTACTGTATAGTACAGGAGAAGCTCGCAGGCAGTTTCGACGTACATTAGCTGTTTAGTTTAATTACTAATGTTAACTATCATTTTAGTTAACATAGGCACAGGCTAATTATTGCTATCTCCTTACATATACCTACGCTCTCTGTCTCTGATAGATTGGGAATGATTGAGATTTCTCTTGGCACAGCTACCAGAAGACTTACAACGTTCAGAGACGTTGTTCACGTCACATCGGCGGCGGGAAGCTAAGTTGTGCGCAGCAACGCTCAGTAACACTTAACCATCACCGGAAAAGTGCTGGTAAGAGGCTTCACTTGTCTCCGTCAAAAACAGCGGGGTCGCTGGGTCCATTTTTCTTTTACTGTCTATGGGCTTACCCCCTTGCTTTTATGTTAGTACAAGGAGTGGAGCACATCAAAATAAACAGATGGTGGTGCTAATTCTCCAGTTGGGTGCATATTTAAAGTGTTGTTTTACAAATGGATTCTGAGCGACTTATTTAGTTGAGAGAGGCAATTGGGAACAAACCACTGACCAAAGTGAGAGACACGAAGAGGATGTATCCATCTGGGCCCACTGGGGTTGCTTGCCCGGTGTATTATTAGATTTCCAAAAAAAAGCTTGTTGATGTTGCAGGCCCAATGGTATTGGCCGACATTTGGCTACAGGGTAATTAGCTTTAAAAGTTCCTTATACCAAATCTGAAATGAGACAGACTGGTTTCCAGTAACATGCACCTTGGAAAGACTGCAAAACAAACTGAAGTTAGAAGCACTCTTTCCTCTGAGAGACTTTGAAAAGAAGAACTCCCCGCACACTGTCTAACTTAAAATATATAAAGTTTAATAGTCGACGTTTTGGTACTAGATCATCTTCAAGAAAAAAATATATAATTCAACTTTATATATTTAAGTAGATAGTGTGCGGGAGTTTTTCTTTGCAACTTTTGACCTGCTTGTACCCCTCCGATGCACCTGTCTCACGTTGTAGATGTGCAAAGTATTTTTCTGCTCTGAGAGACTTTAAAGTTCTACTCACAGAGTTATAGCACAGCGGCTTAACTGAAAACTCGAGTGAAATGATTTCTCTGCCAATTTTACTGCTGCTAAAACCCTCCGGGTCGGCTAAGGAGCTTGTCAGCCTGGATTAGCTCTCATCAGCACAGTAAGTACTACATCTGCCACACTCAACATCTGTGTCATTTAGCATCAAACACACAAGCAGGGGGTGTCTGAATGATCTGACAATGAAATACTACAATGGATTATTTCTTTCTCTTGTTCCATTTAGTTTTTATTTATTTTTAGAATCAACTACAGCTCCTTTGTTGTTTACTCAGCCCTGAGGGAAATGTCTCCAGACAACATCTTTCCAAGATTGACTGGCCTAGTTTATAGTAAAGATTGATGCTGTACTCTGTAACCTGTGCTTATACTTCCCCCTGCTGTCCAAATTCTGCCATGCCTACCCAGAGCACGGATTGAGGGTGTCCCAAATCCACTATATTGTGACTTAGCAGGTTTCACAAATCACAAAATTAAGTATACTAAAAAATGTCAGTATATGACACTATTTTCCCAAAATGCAACACACAAAAGAAATGGAAGCTTTCGCATCTGTAAAACTGAAAATCAGTTGCAAAAGATTGACTGCTAATATCTAGAGACCATCTTGCGATTGGGATCACACCAGCTGCGACGTTAAATCAGGACAGGGGCCCCTTCCTTACTTCTTACCCCCGCTTTTGCTCAGACCACACCCATCTTTTTATCTCAACTCCAACGTTTCGTGACTGTATCTTGCACGGTTGTGATGCTATCACAGTGACTAAATCTGGCCAAACCGGCATAAATATATTTGCCATGATAACATACACACGCATGCACACACACACACACACACACACACACACACACACACACACACACACACACACACACACACACACACACACTATAATCTATAATTGAAAAAAGCCATCTTTTTATGTGACTTCTATCCGTGTGTGTTCCATAAAGGGAGGGCTGTTGTGGTGTTTAGGGGAGGGGTGAAGATGATATAGGCTACTTTATTATTTTGCACTGCATCCATGTATGTAACCACCCTCAAAAAGGAAACTGAAAGTTCAAAATAAAAACATTTAAATACAAAAAAGGTAGGCTATGAATTTTACTAACTGTAAGACTTAACTAAGTTAAGTATATAGTAACCTACATACTGTATGCAGTTACTGTAGTGTGTAGTATGGAATTGGGACACAGAAAGAAAGTAGAACCTTTATGCATAAATTATAGTTTTTGCCAATTGCTTACACACTGAAATCAAAAGTATTACACAATTATCAAAACCTTACACTCAAAGTGCAAAACATTGGCCCAGATGTGCACCACTATAAGCACAAAGTCAGCTTCACACTTTTTGCAAAGCTATACACAGTGATTTTCAAAACACTAAACACACTTGTATACATTAGACACAGAAGTATATCATGATGTCACTTCCTTGCCATTCCAAAGCACTGACTGTCAAATTACCACACCTATGAGCCAATCTGTGAAACACAGTAAACTCATGATTGCTTAACTGTAGACACACCAATCAGGTTTAAGCACTATACAAATGGAGCAGGTACGTTCACCTGCCTTCAACCACAATGGAAGGAGTCAGAAGAAGAGGGAAGGTGAAAGGGGAATCCACAGAGGAGAAGGATGTAGAGGAAGAGGTACCCCTCATTCAGGCCATGGATGTGGATGTGAACTGGTTGACTTGCAGCTGTGCAAGGATGGATTCACCATTCGTCCCTGGCAAGGCATGCGCAACCGGTACACCACCTCTGACAGCCGACTCACAATGTCGCCGGGCCCCTGCCAGTGACTGCAAAGCTTAGGAGAAACCCCATCCTTACGGACGGGGCAATACACCCATAACTTGTCCCCTGGCTTGAAGACTTTTTCCCTTATACGTGTGTCATGGGCCCTTTTCTGCCGCACCCCTGAGTTAGCTTGGGCCTGTCAGGTGTAGTCGTGCACCACCTGCAGGTGTTATTTTATCCTACGGTTGTAGTCCATTTCTTTTCCTCCAGCAATCTCAGGCTCAGAAGGGGCCACAAACACCAAGTCCACCGGTGTACGCAGTTCACGTCCAAACATGAGGGCAGCAGGTGTGCACTGGCTGGACTCCTGGACAGCAATCCAGTAGGCCCACAGGACCAGGGGCAGGTGACGATCCCAATCCCGCTGATGTTGGCTGGTGAAGATTGTGAGCTGAGTGGCTAGGGTGCGGTTAAACAGTTCCACCAGCCCATCACTTTGAGGGTGGCGTGGTGTGGTCCTCGTCTTGCTCACCCCTAACCTCTGGCAGACCTCATGGAAAACAGGGACTCAACGTTCCGCCCTTGATCACTGTGGAGCTTAGCGGGGGCCCCGAAGCGGGTGAACATCTCCTCAACCAGCTTCTCCGCTGTCATGGTGGCGCTCTAATCTGGCACTGTATACGCCTCAGGCCACTTTGTGAAGTAGTCCATGGCTATGATGACATAACGGTTCCCAGAGTCCGTGACAGGGAAGGGCCCCAGAATGTCCACTGCCACTCGCTCCATTGTGGCCCCCACCAAGTGCTGCACGTGTAGGTCCACATCTTGTCGACAACCAGGCCAGTAGAATCTACCCCTGAGGCGTTGGAGGGTCTTGGCATTTCCGTAGTGCCCCACCCCCACCGCGCCGTGGACAACCTAAAAGACTTGGGAACGGAGTTCACAGGGCACCAGTAGCTACAGGATGTCATTTCCCCGTCCGGGAGCCTGCCACCTCCGGTACATTAGCCCATCATGGAGTTCAAAGTTGCCCCACTGGGAGCGGTAGGCCTTTACCTCAGGCCCCAGTGCCGACACCTCTGACCATTTGGGTTGACGTCCTGTCTCCAGCCAACCCCCCACCAGTGCCAAGGTCCCGTCCACCTCCTGCTGCTGTCTCAGCTGTTGTGTTGTCAGTGGGAGCCATCCCTCCTCATCACTGGCAATCCTGGCGGTCGCCACTGTTGGCACGCAGGCAGTAGCGACACTCCACTGCCCCACAGGGACGTCGAGAGAGTGCGTCAGCGTTGCCATGTTATTGCCCCGCCCGGTGCTGGATGTCAAAGTCGTACTCCTGCATGGCCTCCAGCCAACGGGCCACCTGGCCCTCGGGATGCTTAAAGTTCAGGAGCCAGGTAAGAGATGCATGATCAGTGCGAATGACGAAGTGGCTGCCATGCAAATACGGCAGAAAGTGCCCTACTGCCTGGCCAGCTGCTCACATTGGCCCTCATTTAGCAACCTAATGTAGAAACCAGCGCAGATATGAGCGCAGATATCATCTTACGTCAGGCTTCATGTGTGATTCATGAAACGTTCGTATCACACCAATCAGAGCGTAAGAATGGTCGTACATTGATAAATGCAGCAGCTGGAAACAATCGTAATTTAAATATCACGCCCCAGTCAGTCTTTCGGGGTGGTGGTGGGGGGCGAGCAAGCCAGACTTCTTCAGCCTCCTCCTCACAGTCAGCCATCCTTATGTGTGGTTAGAAGGTGGAGGAGTATCACCTCAGCTTGTTCAACTTCGTGGATGGCTTCGTTGAGGGTCATGGGCTAGGCGAGGTGAACATGGAGACACAACCGCTCATGAGACCTTGCAGGAAGGCATGAAGTTGAACTGTGGGTATCCTTGTTGAGTGTGTAGCTGAACATCTGCAGCAAAGGTGCCCAGCCTCTCTTCCTCTTGGCAGAGGCAATTGGCGAGTTGCTCTCTGCTCTGCTCAGTGAAAAGTCTCTGCCCAAATCGCCTCTCCAGTCCTGTTGTCAGAGCTTGAAGGTCCTGTTACTCTGCTGCGGCTAGGTCAAGGAGCACCTGCAGCGCAGGACCTTCCAATGTGAGCACCAGATGTACAGCAGCTTCCTCATCACCCCAACCGCTGTGCCATGTTGCTAGTCTGACTTGGGAGAGGAATGGCTTTAAGGGTGTCATCCTTTTGTACTTGGGCAGCTTGGCTGGGGTCCTAGGCACAGCTGAGGGGTAATGTAGTCTTTGTAAGGGGGCGGTGGTGATGGCTCATAGGCAGCAGGGGCAGTGACAGGCAGTATAGTGGCATATGTCATCTGCAACAGAGTATCACCGGCAGGGGCACTCCCAACCTCTAGGGGACGATGGCGTGGCACGCTGACACTGTCAGGGTGTGTAGTGGTACTCCCGGCCTCCAGGGGGCAATGTAGCGGCAGTCCTGGCCTCGCTGGAACTGTCTGGGCATGTGATGATACCCCCCGCCTCCAGGGGGCGATGTAGCGGCAAGCTGGAGCCGTCAGGGAGGGTTGGGAGGCGTCTTTCCTCATCAGCGGCAATGTAGCAGTGCTTCAGCTGGCTACTTCCACCCAATATAGTCCCAAATCAATATATGCCTAGGAAATCGTCTAGTCTTATTTTGCGTTGCTATTTGTACTTTTTGTGAATATGCAGGCCACAAGAAATAATTAGGTTGTTTTGTTGTTGTTGTTGGCTCACTTTTATTCGCGACATGCTAACGGCAACAAAGGATTCCATTCACTATGCTAAGCTAAGCTAACGACGGCTCCGCCGGACTGAGACAATGCATGCACTGAGACAAAAAATGCGTTTGCCCACCTATCTACATCTAGAGGAGACCGTGATAAGCTCTATTTCAACAAACGGTGGCGTATTCCTTTAAAGGACAATTCCGGCGCAAAATGAACCTAGGGGTTAATAACACGTGTGTACCGAGTCGACCGTTCTCCGGGATATGTTTTCATGGTAATCAAATGTGTCTCTAGCTTGAAACAAGCTAGCGCGAACCGCTGATTAGCTTAATGCTAGGCTTTCGGGGCACTGGTAGAGTAAAAATAAATTGCTATTTTATACCACTAACAAGGCTCAAAATAGCAGCACACTTCCACGGTATAGATCTTTTTAATAAACTGTCTGTACACTTACAAAGTTCTCAATGCTTCGGTTTACATGTAGGGACCCTCATTATGCTACCGTGGAAGTGTGGTGCCGGAATTGTCCTTTAAGCAATCGAAAAAAAACTAACAATAAAAAATGCCCTACTCTGCCTTGGCTAACACTCATGGAATTGTACCTCGTACGATTTCATGTGACTTAAAATTGATTGATTGATTTGCACTACCGTTTACAGACTACCCTACCCCACCCATACTGTTCTATTTATTTACAGATGTACATACTGTAATTACACCTATACATAGCCATATTCTACAGCTCTTCATACTATTCATCCTGCACATACACTTATTGTTACTATTCTTATAATGTTACCACACTGCACATAGCTGTACATATCTGTCTATATGGTTAATTCTGTTAATACAATGCATATCTCTATATCTATATTATTATTACTACTAGTATAATGCCACTGCAACTACACTGCACATATCTGCATATCTGTACATGTTGTTCATACACTGCTCATATTACATAGCCATATTTATTTATTCTGCTCTTATAACACTGCAATATATTTCTTGTCCTGTCTATGCACAACCTGTCTATACTTGAATATCACATTGCACTTTTCTGCTTCTTTTGCACTTCTGGTTGGACGCAAACTGCATTTCGCTGTCTTTGTACCTGTATACTGCACAATGACAATAAAGTTGAATCTAATCTAATCTAAATTGATTGATACTTAGTTATGTACTGTATACGTTTCATACTTAGTTATACATGTAGGCTATAAACTAAACTCCCACACCCATAAGAGGACCGAGCTGATGCTGGCACAGCCACCTCCGGCTTAATCTGTCCTCCCTGTAATGAACCACCATCGCTTTTCGGGATGAACATTCAGGAATAATTGCCATGCTGGAATCCGCCCGTAAAGCCTCAGAGCAGCTGGGCTCTCAGCTCAACCGTGCTTATGCAGTCTCAACCCTCTGTGGTGAGACAGCTTCACTGTGGAAAACATTGTACCTCCCCGACTCCCTCGGTGACTAATCCCGCTAGCTGCGTTAGCACTGTTAACAGATTGTTAACAGATTGTAGGACCCCAGGAAGAATAGCTTTTAGCTTATGCTGAAGCTAATGGGGATCCAAATATAACAAACAAACAAAAAAAACCATGAGGAATTCTAAGTAATGACAACAAAACAGTCGCCGCATCCACATGATACAAGCCTTCCGTGATCGCCCATCACCCTCACCCCTCCTCCACGGAGTTGCTTGTAACCAAGGAGGATTAAAAAAATATGATGGACTCTTCAGAAAAGGTCATTATCTTCGCTCAATTTTCTGCGCCCGAAGGTCGCCGGACAACACCATTTTCTGTGAATTGCCATACTGAGTAATACAGAAAGAGTTTTTTGTGGAGACTTGTGGAGTCTTAATTTTCTTTGTATCAACTCATTTGGCAATGGCTTGAATGTAATGAACGTTCATTAATATATAAAAGTTACGCACTAAAGCTTTGAGCTCTTAGACCAAACTGCTATCAATGTGGATTGGAGGTAGAGCCCTGCCAAATTTCTGACCATAGGCTAATAGGGAGAAGATGCAGGGAAAGAAGGCTGGTGCTTGCTGCTGTGAGAGGGGACGGGGGGAGTCTCGGAGCTCCCCCGTCCTGGGAGGCTTAGACACGCTGCTGGTGTCTGCTCATAGATATACAATATATACTCAGTCAGTATATATGTATATCTACAGTGTCTGCTGGCGTGGAGGGGTTCCAGGCTACATCCCGATCCCGCAGTGTATTTTTTAGCCGTCCGCTCCCGCCCGCAGCAAAGTTCAAACCGCCCACTCCCGCAAAGTTCAAACCGCCCACTCCCGCAAAGTTCAAACCGCCCACTCCCGCGAGATTTGCGTTGGGTCCCGCGGGACCCAATCCCAATGCAGCCCTCTAGACTGGAGCATGTGAAGGCATCGCACAGGTGAGAGCTACAATCTACCGACATCACACACTCTACACTGTTCGTTTTCGAAAGAAACTGGGAGATAAGGTCCCAGAGGCCTGCAATGACTTCTTACCGTCTAGAAACAACCTCACTCAAATCTTACGGACTACAACTTTGACAGTACTTTTTATTCAGGTCTATTTGAATGTATCATATTGGAGACTAATATGTTTGTTCATGTATAGCCCCCATAGAATATAAACATTAAATATTTACTTATTTGGTTAATAACAATGGTTTATAGTAATTTCAGTCACCTTCATCAAACATGCAAGCTCAGTTTGTGGCAAAGAGTAGAATAACCACTTGGCTACATATTGGGGTTTAATAAGTTCAAAATAAAATAAAAAATATATACTTAACTTATTAACACCCCTAAAAATCAGTTTTTTCCTGACCTCCTCCTGTGGTTTGACTTCTCAGCAGGGTGTACTCCATGACACTGTTCTGTGTGGTTACAGGTGCAACAAACTTTCAACTTTCAACCAGCTGTGAAAAGATGTTGCATTTCCAAAATAATGAGAAAGTAAAGCCAATGTCAACAAAACACAAGTGTTACTGTGAATTTAACGACTTTCCTTCATCTCAACCTCACCAAGTGGAGCAGCTGAACGACAGCCCCCACCCCAGCAGGCAACCCACACAACCATCTCCCTCTGTCCAGACAGCAGTTCAGACCGTGAAGGCGGCTGCTTGGGATGCCAGTCATTGCCTAGGTTTCTGTTTTTGGAACACCTCATTCACTTACACCACACTACTTGCCCGAAGGCTTTGGTACTTATGAGTAGTTGGGAGTCTGTGGCCCAGAGGTGCCTGGATCCATCACACCATCATATCTAATAATAGCAACGTTTAGGCTATATCAATGCGTACCGAGTCGTGCGTAATGGAGCCAGAAAAGACCTACTTCTGAATAGCCAGGAAATCCAAGTGGGTATATCAGTTTATCAGCAGATCTAATATTAGTAAGTGTGTAACGGCGTTGCCATCTAACCACAGCGAGCAATGCGCTTCCTAACTGGAGAGAACAGCAAAAAAAAAACAAGTTGTCTGCTACACAGTAAATACGATTTTAAGTCATTTCCCAAGTTGCGGATCATGAATACCATGGTATCAGTCAGATTATATTTTACAATGAAGTTCATCCATCTTTCCGTGTTGCTCAAAACTCTGTGACCCAAATACATGAACTTCAAAGTGATCAACGGTAACCTACTAAACTCATTTGGGTTATGGAGGGAATCGTTATGCTTGAATATGAATTTGTTCACATTGATTGCGGCCTATGTGAACACCACCCAGGTCAAAGTTGAGTCCATAGTTGACTTACCTAGATATTTTTCAATTACCTCATCGTCCCAGTGCGGAAATAAGTGTCCACTAAATGTCCGCTGGGTGTCGGGTTTTACGCATGGCGTCCGCCAAACAGGGGAGGGGCGGTGGGGTAGTGGCATGGAGACCACCTTCTAGCATCCTACTATTTAGAGGTGGGAATGCTCCGACACCCAGCTCCCCCTGCACACCTGCTCCGCTCCGTCTGTCCCTGTCTGACAGACCGGAGGGTCCTCCTCCTGCCTTCGTCCTCCCCGTCTTCACTGGAGCTGTGTGTCCACATCGTGCGCTCTACCTTTGGCTGTTTGTTCTGGATTTGTACTTTGGGTCTCTTCCCCCTGCTGGTGGATTTAACCTGTCCGTTTAGTCACCCACACATAGCCTAGAACTTTCAACACCCGGTGCCCTGTTATCGATGGCGGACAGTGTGCGCCCCGAGGACTACTGCGACGAGCCGGTGGAGGACGAGTTTGGAGAGATAATCAAATCTCGATCTGGTAGGATATCAAAGCGTTCCTAGTGTGTGTGTGTGTGTGTGTGTATCGATTTGCGGACGCGAGAGACACCATATGTTTATGTACACTGCTGAGGATGCTCCTCAAACATAATCACACACTTTTCCATTAGAATGACACTTGTCACAGCAAGAAGAAGTTGAAAACGCCAATCTATGAATAAAATGAGTACAATAGCCTACTGTTCAAAAGTTCAGAATCTCCTGCCACAAAAACTTTATTGGGTCTAGTCAGATGGCTGAGAGGACTATGGTTCAACCAGACTGACAAAAGCAAGAGACAAAGATAACCCTGAGCAAGGTTTAATAAGAATAGAAGAATCAATCACCTGTCATTGGTAAAATAAACTGGAAGCTTAGCTTCAAAATGTGTGCTGATTTAAATGGGACCAGCTTCCTGATTCTGTGATAAGTGCACAATAATGGCAATAGCAGGCTGGAATTAAAATGTGTGTTGCTTTAGCAAAGCTATTCTTAAACTTCCACAATAGAAATAGAAGGTTAGTATAGTGTTAGCACTACTATTCAATAACTGCAGTGTGCCCAAAGAAAAACGGATTCCCAAAATATGTATAGCCCAATTGCACCGTTGTGGTTAAATAATGATCGACAGTCACTTACTGTTTTCTGTACTGGAAAACAAATTCAAAATTAAAGTTTCAACAGTATTATCCCCTGTCATGCAACACTGTGGGAACATCGACTAAATGGAAGTTTGAATCATTTAATTGATCTTCTTTTGGCACCAAAACTATTTTAAATGTAAATAATACATTTAGTGTCTGAATTATACTGTTTTTATATCGGTAAAAATGAGCATGACTGAAGATAAGAAATAAAACACCAACAGGTGTTTCCAAACTTTGCTTGTTTTATCCTTATTTTATATGTATTTATATTATTTTTTTGTTGTGCATACATTTGCACATGTATGCAAATATGACTTTCCAGCCTCTATGTCATGATGTTGTCAGTGCTGAAAATTTTAACTACATTTCCCATGAGCACAATTTCTTAATTGACACAGGGCAAATCCAACAGCAGCTGATGCCTGTGACCTTCTTGGGAATGTTTTACTTCAGTTCCTGCTTGTCGCAGAAAACACAGTAAAGTATACTACAGTTATAGTTTTACAATATGTCAATTATGAGTTCTCAATGGCAAAACACTGCTACAACACACTCTAGTTCACCATAATCTACAAAAGAACCACTGACATGTCCCTCGTCTGCAGGTATTCCACGCAAAGTTGTAAATGTGCCCTCGTTTAGAAGAAGTCTCCCTGCTAATCCTGTAACTGACTGAAGTTAGAGAAATAAACAGCTATCTGGTGTGAGCCTTACCTAGCTACTGAGCACGTGCGACTCACTACATAGATGGTAAAGAAGTACGATGTCTCACTGTGTTGCTAAAACAGAGACCTGAATACAGGTCAAGAGGGTGAAAAGAGGAGCTGCAGCAATGTGCAGTACAACAAAAATATTGTGTTTTTTGAAAATTAAACCATGTAAACCTATTCTGGCACAACATCAAAATACAATTATGAACCTGAAAATGAGCATAATATGGGCAATTTAAAGGTCAAATATGTAATATATGTACTGTAATGAATCCAAAAATGACACCAATGCCTCATCAGATATTAAGGAAACATGTTGAGCTGAAATACTATCTTTTCTGACAACAATGCTAATGTCAGTATTTTTTCTTTTTGAAATTTATGATCCGTGACGGAATTTATGTTTATGTTTTGGCCTGTGTTGTTATCAACTGCCCAGTTTGACAGCCACATATACCTGTAAACACGTAAACCCAGCGTGCTACAGCTGTGACGTTAGTACAGCCATGGAAGCAGCAAACAAACAAACAGGATCAACGGAGATAGATTATACCCGACATTAAAAAACAGCATGTTTCTAACAGTTGCTTGACCAGAGATGTAACAAACCACAGGTTAATATTGGAGATGTATTTGAAAGATTGAGACAGCTTAGAGCCCAAAAGGACGCTGAATTGGCTAATTTCCTCCTTAATAGGTAAACATTAGCTTCAGGCTAATTTATCACAGCTACTAGGGACAAGCATTTTATGTCATTTCAACATTTGTGTACTCACACTTAATTATATAGCTAGAAACACGAGTTGGTTACTTGCAAAAACAATTGAGACTCAGCCAGTAACTGGTCCTGGCTAACGCCACCATGCTAACCCTGCTATCTAGCTAACGTTACTGGAGGACCATAGCTGGCCACGGCTGTTTACAATGCCGTAGCCCGCCGTAGGTGAGTTATTTTAAGCCAAGAAGAGAAGCGTGAGTTTGCAGTGTGTTTAGCGATTGTTGCCATAATTCTAAGACAATAAAGTGTGCATTTCAGTCGGGTGGAAAAGGACGACAAGGTAGTGTTATTTTTAGCGGTTCCTATCGCAATTCTAAGCCGAGGAAGTGTGGAGAGAAAGGCAAGGTTGCGGGGTTTTTGGCGATTCCTACTGTAATTCTAAGCCGAAAAAGTGTGTCTGTCAGTTGGGTATAGAGCTCCGCGTGAGCACAGGCTTCTATGATATGATGAATAGAGCGAGTATCTAACGTTAGCTACTCCGCTGTGCTGTGAAGTATGTCTGGCTATGTGAGACAAGCGTCTAGCAACATTGTTTTTTTTTTAAAGATTATTTTGGGGCTTTTCCCTGTATTGTAGACATAAAAGGGGGAGAGAGATGGGGGACAACACGCAGCAAAGGACTGCAACTCGGATTCAAACCCATACCGCTGCAGGATTCAGCCAACATGGGGCGAACGCTCTTACTGGGTGAGCTAGACGCCAGCCCTAGCAACATTGTTGTGGATGCTGTGGACTCAGCCTGGCAACCTCCGTGAACTTCACGTCTGGGGAGGAGGGGGGGGGGGGGGGGGGGAGAGACGGCTCTCTCCAGTATTTTGAATTTGAATTGCAGTAACTATTTTAAACACTAGCTGTCAGTATTACATATTGGACCTTTAATATCAAAAAGTTACGCACTAAAGCTTTAAGTAAAAATAGCAACACAAAAATGTATACTTTATTACTCTAGTCCTGCAAGTAAAAGTACAAATGAAATATCAGAAAAATTTACTTTTTAAGAAAGCTTAAAAAAATAAAAATACTCACTCCACAGTAAAATGTCCCCTTTAACTGATATATATATATATATATATATATATATATATATATATATATATATATATATATATATATATATTATGTCATGTATAATAATATATTAGATTGTTAATACTGATGCATCAAATTGTAAGTAAAATGTTACTATTGTAGCTGCTCGAGGTGGAGCTTGTTTTAACATTTAGCTAGGTTAGTGGTCCAGTTAGCTTAGGTCTAGTGGTTCACAACCTAGGGTTGGGCCCCACTAAATGGTCCTTAAATTAAACAGTTTCAATTTCAATTTAGATGAAACCATGTGAGAGGTTTAGAGGAGAAATGTCTCTTTCGTGACATCTAGACATCTGAATCCAGATACTATTTCAGGTCACATAGCAAAAATTTAAAAAACCAGCAATCTTCATCTGAAAAGTATCTTTAGCTGTCAGAAAGGCCTAAATGTCATTGTGTAAAAAGCACAATATTGCCCTCTGTAAAGTAGTGAAATATCAAGTACCAGAAAATGGTAATACTTAACTATCTCAGAATCGTGCTATGGTATCATATTTGAGTAAATGTGTTCCTGATTTTTTTTTTGCCATAAATCAATCATCAAAGAACATGATGGCATGCAATATAAAAACTTGTGGTTGGGCTGCCCCTCCCTGTGATATGATGTTATTTTCTTAGGTTATTGTTATGTCTTCTGATCCTGTGTGTCAAATTGAGTACATTTAATTCCCAAAAAACTTTCCCTTCGCTGTCCTTTTAACCATGAACTCCAGTTAGTTCAGTCCAGGCTTCACCTTGATGCATTTATAGTCAACAGTATCATTAGCATTATTTGTAGAACTAAATCGGGACTAAATTATATCCGGACTAACCTGCCACCAAGCCCAGGGCTAAAAACGTTCTGGGTGAAAGTGTTGTTTGTGTGATCTGTGACCATGACACTGAATCTCTCACAGCGTGCTGGGATTAGTTGATGAGATTTTATTTCCTGTTATTGCGCTTGTAAAATACTGGATGACCTAGAATGGTTCACTGTGCGGTGAGACACAGAGTCAAACAGTAGGGTCAAGTTTTTCTTATACAAATGGGGACTGGGACAGGTAATCTCCCCCTTCTGCTCTTGTCTGTCTGTGTAAATAGCTTTTTTTTCTTGAGTGAGCTACCAGTTTAAATAAAGCCTATTTCTCCCCCCCCCACCCCTCCTCTCTCTCTCTTACACATTTTCTCTTGTCACTGTGTGTGTCTCTTGCCCACTCCCCCACTGTACAGCTGGTGGGTCATCTCATGCTGGAAATAGCGGTCAGCTGGCCTGATGGATGGCTGTTGTGCGGTGTCACATAGCTTAGTTTGGGAGGTTGCCATGCCCCCACCTTCTCTCTATCTTCTCTTTCTATCTCTCACTCCCCCTTTTCAACCTCTCCCACTTTCCACTTCCATAGCTTTTTTCACACCCTATTTCTGTCTTCCAGTCTATGTACATCTCCCTATTACTGTTTCACCTTTGTTCCCTAACATCAACTTAGTTTTCTCTCCCTTTTCTGCATTCTTTGTCAGTGAAACTTTCTTGTCTTGTTAGGGCTTTCTTGCTCTTTTTATGCGCCCCACTCCTCTCATCTCCCTCCTTGTGTCATATTTGACCACCGAAGTTGTTGTTCACTGTCTGGCAGTAGCTAAATCTAGCTGACTGTCTCAATTCTGTACAGGCAACACTCTAGATATTTACCATACCACATACTGTTTGGTATAATGTATCCAAAACAACTGTGATATGTTGCTTTATTTTACAGGTCCATAAAATTGTAATAAGTTCTTCATAATTCCTGGAAAGAAGTACATAATTATATGTTAGGATGTGTTCAATTCACACTTCCTGTAATTAATTAAAATGAATTGCGAACCTAGAATAAGTAAGAGTCAGTCTAACAAGTCAGCAGTCAGGCCAGGGCTAAAAATAATAATAATTTACATTATTCATTAATCTGTCAAATATTTGCTTGATTTTGGTCCTTAAAAGTTGTAAAATAGCTAAATGCCCTTTGCATCAGATTGTATTGACATTGGACTGACTAGACAAGCAAATTACCCCAACTGTTTCAGATTTGGACTGAATTGTTGCTAAATCCTGATTAGTGCTGATTAAAGTATGTTACATCAACTTTTTTCCAATTTTCTCAAATGTTTTCTCCACCAAGGTTCATGCACACTGTCAGTATTAAAGTCATAAAAAAGTGGTGACAGTGTGCGGGAGGTCACTACCTTCTGTTGCAAGACTTCATTCTCCTCTGCACCTGTCTACCAGTTGTGTTTTAGACAACATTCATTGTACAAAGATTCACAATGTTTTCGCGATGTATAAGCAACACATCAGAAATCATGTTTTGATTTCTCCAAATCTGTTGAAGATATATTTAAAAAAATTAGGGCTGTCAATCGATTAAAAACTTTAATCAAATTCATTACAGACTCTGTGATTAATTAATCTAAATTAATCGCATACATCATTTTTGCTGTGAAAGTATTTTAAATATTACAATTCAAATGAATCAATGAATAATCAGCATTAGTGACATTAAAGTTAAAAAAAACTATTTTTATTATTATTTTCACTGTTCAAATAATGACCATAACAATCAACAATATGACCTAATATGCTGAGGAAATAAATTCAAAAGTGCTTCAGGATTCCTGAATCAGGAATAGGGTTATTTCACTAGGAAATTGCTATTGAACGACAAAAACACCACCAGATTTTACAATAACTATGAATGCACCACAAGGCTGTTACCAGTTTCATTGAACGCACCGTCTCCGTCTGTGTTTTTCGGACAACGGCTGCAGCTGCAGAAGTGTTGGAATCCTCTACAGTGAGTGAAATACAGTCAAAGTTTACACCGTTTAGTGTTAGCTGTCAGCATTTTAACCATGTTAAATCCAGCTGCTAGCTAGCGGTAGGCTAACGTTACCTGCTGTTGAGTGTAGTGTTAACTAGCGTCACATGCAGCGATGTTTCTGTTGCCTGTAGCAACGCATTTTACAGTCGAATGGTGGCTAGAACGGCTCCGGGTGAAAGGTCAATATGGAATGGATTAATCTGCGTTATTTTTTTTAACGCGCTATTTTTTCTCAGATTAATTAATCGAAATGAACGCGTTATTTTGACAGCTCTAAAAAAAATATATTATAAAAAATACCTATGAAGATGCTGCTTTTTACGTGCTGTGAATTACTTTTGAATTGTTTGTAATTGTTACCATTTATTTTCTAAGCAATTAATTAATTTTGTTTATTCACAATAGATGGATGGATAGAGACAGTTTTTCCTCGGCTCTGCATTTTTCAGTACTATTGGCAATTGTGTTTAATATACCACCTCTGGCAACACAAAAGTATGCAGCAGAGGGCATGTTTCCTACTTGATGTATCCCTACGCCAGGCTGTGTGTGTGTAAGTGTATGTGTCTGAATATGTGTGTGTGTGTGAGGGTGTGGCGCTGTGGGAGGGTCTGTGTACTTTTGTAGATTGGTTTTAAAATTGTAGAATTTATCAACTTTGACAGCTCTGGTGTGTGAGACTGGGAGTGTGTGTGTGTGTGTGTTTGTGTGTGTACGGGCATCTACGTGTATGTGTTTCTGGATGTGTAGCCATGTCTGCCTTGTTATCACACACTGCAGGTCCATAACTACTTTGCTATTACCCATCATTCCTTTCCGACACTAATCCTGATTGAAGCACACAGGCAGGTAAATTCAGACCACAAAGTGAGTACACCCCTATGTTAAATTCCCATAGAGGCAGGCAGATTTTTATTTTTATAAGTGATGATGTGGGGCAATTTTAATTCCAAAGGCCAAGGAACTTTATCAGGATGCATAGTATCCTGGATCCATGAAATAACTGGCCTTTACAAATAAAAATCTGCCTGCCTCTATGGGAATTTAACATAGGGGTGTACTCACTTTTGTTGCCAGCGGTTTAGACATTAATGGCTGTGTGTTGAGTTATTTTGAGGGGACAGCACATTTACGCTGTTATACAAGCTGTACACTTAATACTTTACATTGTAACAAAGTGTAATTTCTTCAGTGTTGTCCCATTAAAAGATATAATGAAATATTTACTAAAATGTGAGGGGTGTACTCACTTTTGTGAGATACTGTAACTTCTCTTCACCTTTCTTCTTTAGACTTATTTTTTCTGCATTCTTTACTTCTCTTTTCTCTTACTCAAAAGATGCCTTACATACATGTTTGTGAAAAAGGGCTCAGTGAAGGTGAATATAGATCAGCAGGTGTGGTGATTATTAAATACTCTCTCAGCCAGTCATATCAATGGTCTCGTAGCTCTAACAGCTGGGCCAATTACTGTTAAACGTGATAACGACAGCTCAGCAAACGGAAAGCTTTACCTCAGGAAATGTCTGGATAGTTTAGAGCATCCCGACATAATCAGCACAAATCTGCTCCAACAGACAGATGGGAGTGTGATTCAAGTAGTTACTTATAGAATATCTGAAATAAAAAAAATTACAAATAATTTGGTGAAATATATATGATTCCGATGCCCAAGACTATTGTGACTGGTATAAAGAAATGCCAATAAACCAGAGCAGGTTTTTCTCCTATCCCGAAATGTAGCAAAATCATCTTAGGGTCAAATAGAATGTTCACAAACAAGATGAACATATTTTTTTATTGATCACCTCCTTCCAGTTTTAATTTTGTCACACTCCCAGACAGTGCATCAATGTTCCTTTAGCCTTATTGCATTTAAAACAAAGGTAAAGTATATTACTGTTTTATATTTTCAAAGTAACAGGAGTTGTGTATGTCTGCATCAGCCAATTGTATTGGAGTAGCTTTTAATTAGAATTTGTTTTTTCTGAGAAGTTTTCCGAAATGTCCTCTTTTAAGTCCGCCCTTCATGTCTCAAGTCTAACTATTGATGTTTCTTTATAGCCAGATGCAAGCCAGTTATATATTGATGAAATCAAACCCTTTTCATTGCAATTGATTGTTATAATTTCTTCTAAGGATGAAAGCCGACTGATTGGTTTTGCATAGAAGAAATAAAGTTCCTCACTTGGAGATATTTACAAAATTGTTTCCTTGGAATGTCAATATGTTCATATATTCTTTTACCTCATACTATACATTACCATATTAACTTGAGGAGGAGAAGTATGTGTTCAATTGCTGAATACAGATACAAATGCAATGGTACCTTAAAGGAACCTGACTGTATGTCCATCCAAGACGGAGCATCTCCAGAAGAAAAATAGAACATTATAGTTCTCGATTGTGTTGCTAAATAATACCAATAAAGATTTGGACTAAGGGTTCTCCGATCGATCGGTCACCGATCGGTATCGGCCGATAATGGCTTTAAATAGTTTGATCGGTGGTCTCCATAAATGCCGATCAGATAGGCCGATCAGATGACGCACTACCATGGATGTATTAAGAGCGCACTACTCGTGAGAACATTTTCAACATGGAGCTAAAATGGCAGCGTCCCTACATTCAGCGGTCTGGCAGTTCTACAGTTCTGAACGGTGGCAGAACAGCAGTTGGCCCGCGGCCGGCCGCGGAACGAAGGTGGTAGTAAGGCGGCTACCGCTTTTAAAAAGCGTCTGCCACCGGTGGTGCTCCGGCAAACGTGTTTGCGATTACGCAATTCTGACGCTTCTACTGCCTCTGGAGCACCGCCGGTGGTCCGCCGACTCATTGCTATCTGGGAAAAAGACAATACGTTAGCGATTTGCAACGTGTGTGCCAAGCAAATACCACGAGGCGGAAAGCTCCAAAGACGTTTCAACACCACCAACCTCATCAGACATTTGAAGGTTAGTCACAGAAAGGAGTATGAGGAGTTAAGTTAAGCTATGAAGTTAGCTAACGCTAAGGCAGAGCGGAGTCGTGTAACTAGCAGCTCCGGCCCCGTGTGTGTGTGTGTGTGTGTGTGTGTGTGTGTGTGTGTGTGTGTGTGTGTGTGTGTGTGTGTGTGTGTGTGTGTGTGTGTGTGTGTGTGTGTGTGTGTGTGTGTGTGTGTCGGTCCGTGTGTGTGTGTGTGTGTGCTGAAGAAATGTCTGCAGTGATTGAAAGGACATTTTTTAGATTTTGAGCTAGGACAGAAAGCCAAACAGTTACTGATACATTCTCTAAACATGTGTGACTGTTACGTAATGGCGTAATTTTCAGTTCATAAAAGTGATCGGTGATCGGTATCGGCCGATACGTCTTCCAGCAATCGGTGATCGGTGATCGGCCCCAAAAATCCTGATCGGAGCACCCTTAATTTGGACATTTGAGCCCCCCCAGTATCAAATAAATACCTTTTTGAAATTGGTAGAATGCTTCATATAAAAAGAACAGGCCTTACTGGAATGAAAATACAACCAAAGGTTTTACCAAATGATGGAAAAAAGAGAGTGAAGAGAACACAGATTCTTGCATAAAGACTCAGTTATAGCTCACAAGTAAAACAATTCAATGATGACTCATAGTAGATATTAAATGAAATGGATTAAACGGTGTGCTTATCTGCTGTAACATAAGCTGCACTCGTCAGCAAGTCCGGCTAGACTTACTTTGCTTAAAACCTACAGTAACCTGCAGTGTTGTTGACAAGGCAAATTATTAGGTTTGGTTAGAGGTTATTAAGCACCTTTTCTCCTTAGGAAGAAAATCTTAGAAAGTCACAATTTACAATTAAAAGTCTAAACCCCAAACTCCCAACTCTGATTCAGTGGCTCTGCATGATCAAGTAATGACATTTATGGACAGAAGATGGCAGCAGAGGCAGATGATGGCTTTATACCTGTCCTCAGAGAGAGTGTGTGAGATGCTGGCAATGAAGATGAATGTGTGGGAACAGATCCACCTGTTCTTGGGAGATTTGAGTCTGGCTCTGGATAGAAGAGAGAGAGAGGGAGAGAGAGAGAGAGAGAGAGAGAGAGGAAAACAAACATAACATGAAATATGGTAGAGACAAAAAGGCAGCTGTTGTTTTCTTGAGGGAAGAAAGGGATGGGTGGCAAAATGAATGACTGAATAGTGATGATATGAACATAGACACACTGTCTCTCAGTCAGGATGGAGTGGAGGGTTTAGTGTATGATCTGACCCACATGGAGTTTGTGGGTCATTACAGGCCAGGATGTGTGTGTGTGTGTGTGTGTGTGTGTGTGTGTGTGTGTGTGTGTGTGTGTGTGTGTGTGTGTGTGTGTGTGTGTGTGTGTGTGTGTGTGTGTGTGTGTGTGTGTTGTAATGAGTCTGGTAGTCGAGGATCCCAGAGGAACCCCCTCTCTGCTCAATCAGACGCACCCACGTCAGAGCACACAAAACCCCTTTCTGGGTTAGGAGGAGTCAATAGAAGTGGGCCAACAGCTCACAGCAGGGTGTGTGCTGATCAATCAGGTCGGAGGAAGACTCACGCTGGTCTGAAGTCAACCACAAAAAGTAATTTGCCTTGCAGATTATCATGCCTCATTGATGTCAAGCCTCTATTATCATCAGCCCACACAGACAGTTGGTATGGTGTCATTAGAGGACACCATATCTGACATTGTGTGATTTGTTCGCAGGTGGGTGTGAATCCTGAACCTGTTTGCAAACATTTCCACTCACATTGGGCTTGGGATCAGAATCCTCCCCTGGGTTTGGATTGGTCGGGATTTTCAACTCGTCAAAGTGCGGATCAATAGTTTGTTAACTTTTAAACAGTGAAATAAATTAGTCTAAAATACAACAAAAAAGAGGATAGGCAAAGATAAGTTTTTGGTGTTGTCTCTTGAAAATAAATCATTTAAAAACATGTCTTATTTGTATGAGTGAGATCAATGGGTAGGTCTGTTAAAGTCAGCAATCATTTTTCATAATGTGCAAGTGCATGTACACGCCTTTCCCTCACGCACAGAGACAGAGACTCACAAGGCCAGAAATAAGATCTGCTCCACTTTGATCCTCTCTGCTGCATCAGTATCAGACACTTTCCGTATATGTGTGTGTTGTGTGCTCTTGGATGTCTATCTTTGTGAGGACCGATTTGAGTTTTAGATCTTGGAATGAGGACATTTTGGCTGATCCTTGCTTTGGGACAAACCATCAAATGCCTGTTTGAGGTGTGGTGCCTTGGTGGTTAATGTGGTCAAATAACAGGGCATGATGGGAAACCTCATCATGAACATGATCAAATGATCTAACAGCTTATTGGTTTAGATTTTGACTCAACAATAAGATGTTTTTATATAAATCTTTCATTTTGTTGAATTGGAGAGATTTTGATTGATATTTCTTTGATTTATTTTTTACATTGTGTTAACAGAATACATGTTGTGTGGCTGATGGCGATCATTAGTAGTCAGAGATTAGATAAAATTAGACTGTTAATTTATTATTGTAGTATTTAGCAACACAAAAACATCTTGTAAGTGGGATGCGAGGATTCTTAAATAGCATTTGTACAGATGTGAAGCCCTGACAGGGTAAATATCTGACTGATCAATAATTAAAGCTATTGTCTTGTATGTCTTTCCTCTGTTTTTGACTATTCATGTTTTCAGTTTATTTCTGCAGTTTGAGAGTGAAAGATCTGCTCAGCTGATTTAGATACAGCAGCAAACTGCTATGCTAATTTACATGAGAATTCATGTAAAATGGAGGTTGTGAAAAAGGTATGTGTAAAGGCTCTAAACCGGTAAAGTAGTGAAGAAGGAACAAGAAGCAAGAGAACAGAAGAAGAGATCAACAAAATGGCAGAGTTTGAGGTTAACATTGAACGACGATGAGTGGCTCAATTTCGAAGGTCGCCTGTACCTATTTGTGCCTGAATATATGGACGAGGAGCTACAACTAATGGAGGAGAATCGGAGAGCTAGCTAGCTAGCAATGCTAGCTACCAACGCTAGCTACCAGCGCTTGCAGCAGAGAGTAGAAGGCATGAGGCAAGTGCTATTTAAGTAAACTCCTGGTGTACTTACAAACGTTCTAATGCCTCGTTTTATGAGTACAGAACCTATTTGTACTACTGTTGAAGTTTGGTAACATTATTAGTGGGGTAATTTACGAGATACACTCTTGGATACATTAGGGCCTGCACTAAGCCATAATATAATGATAATGCTAACTTGCCCAATGTTAGACCAAGGGAAAAAAAGCTTTTGGGGGGTTGTTTGGCTCAAGGTGATGGTGCAAAGGAGGCGCCCAGGGGGCATCCTTACCAGATGCCCGAACCACCTCAACTGGCTCCTTTTGACGTGAAGGAGCAGCGGCTTTACTCCGAGCTCCTCACGGATGACTGAGCTTCTCACCCTATCTCTAAGGGAGACGCCAGCCACCCTCCTGAGGAAACCCATTTCGGCCGCTTGTACCCTGGATCTCGTTCTTTCGGTCATGACCCAGCCTTCATGACCATAGGTGAGGGTAGGAACAAAAACAACTGTGCGATAAACTGAATGTAATACCGCTAATCGCGAACAAGACCCCAAGGTACTTAAACTCCTTCACTTGGGGTAAGGACTCATTCCCTACCTGGAGAAGGCACTCCATCAGTTTCCTGCTGAGAACCATGGCCTCAGATTTAGAGGTGCTGATCCTCATCCCAGCCGCTTCACATTCGGCTGCAAACCGATCCAGTGAATGCTGAAGGTAACAGGCCGATGATGCCATTATCTGCAAAGAGCAGCAATGAGATCCCCAGCCCACCAAACTGCAACCCCTCCCCAGCACGACTACGCCTCGATATCCTGTCCATAAATACTACAAACAGCCTGGCGGAGGCCAACCCTCACCTGGAATGAGTCCGACTTACTGCCAAGAACCCGGACACAGCTCTCGCTTTGGTCATACAGAGATTGGATGGCCCTGAGAAGGGACCCCCTCACCCCATACTCCCGCAGCACCTCCCACAGTATCTCCCGGGGGACCCGGTCATAGATCCCTTCTCCAGATCTACAAAACACATGTAGACCGGATTGGCATACTCCCAGGCTCCCTCCAGGATCCTTGCAAGAGTAAAGATCTGATCCGTTGTTCCACGACCAGGACGGAATCCGCATTGTTCCTCTTCAACCCGAGGTTCGACTATCGGCTGAACCCTCCTTTCCAGCACCTTGGAGTAGACTTTACCAGGGAGGCTGAGAAGTGTGATACCCCTGTAATTGGTACACACCCTCTGGTCCCCCTTTTTGAACAGGGGAACCACCACCCCGGTCTGACACTCCTTTGGCACTGTCCCAGACTTTCACGCAATGTTGAAAAGGCGTGTCAACCAAGAGAGCCCCTCCACACCCAGAGCTTTCAGCATTTCCAGACGGATCTTATCAATCCCTGGGGCCTTGCCACTGTGGAGTTGTTTGACTACCTCAGTGACTTCCACCAGGGAAATGGATGACAATCCCCCGTCATCCTCCAGCTCTGCCTCTAACAAAGAGGGCGCATCAGCTGGATTTAGGAGTTCCTCAAAGTGCTCCTTCCACCGCCCTATTGAGGTCAACAACGTCCCATCCTTACTGTACACAGCTTGGATGTTTCCCCGCTTCCCCCTCCTGAGGTGGCGAATGGTCTAATACCTGCAGAAAGAAAATACAATTATTTCATTATATTTTTTATGTCTGTAGGAAACCACCAATCACAACAATTTACCTCTGGACCTCTGCAATGGCACTGGCTGTTGTGTTAGAAACACGTTGTGTGTCAAGCAGGCCCCAGAGATTGTCCTCCTGCTCTGAAGACTCCTGTGAGGATGATGGTGGTGGAATGATGTTTGCACATTCCCTGGTGAGTCTCTCTACTGCAGCCTGAGACCTTGTACCTGGGGGTCCCAAAGGATTTCCACACAGAGCAGTCATTTTTACGACGATGCCAAATTTATCATTTAGAGCAGGGGTCTTAAACGTTTTTAAACCAAGGACCCGTTAACTGAAAGAGAGACGGAGCAGGGACCCCCTACTACATATATTGTATAAAGTTGCATATTAAACTGGACCTACAATAACGTTTAGGGCAGCCTAAAGCCTTTATACATACCTATTTTGCATAGAATACTAAGCTATTAAAAAAGCCTAATAATTGTGTGTCTCTTATACCCGGTATCGGTGCAGTGGCAAAAACTCGAATCCTTCTGGATATTCAGTGACGTTCGAAGCTTCCGATGTCATCAGTCACGTGCTTATTTCAATTTGATACAAGCTCCAACACTGTTTTGAACCAGTGTGCTTTGCGGAAGTGATACAAGCTTCGGTGCCTCGGTGTCAAACGTCCCATCACTACCCTCAGGAGGAAGTCGGGAGAGTGTCAATTTGCTGAGAGGTTGTATACGGAGAATTATTGAGAGAGATTTTTTGCTTGTGCTATTTAAATTGAGAAACCTGTGGGTTCATTTTTCTTTGTTTTTTCAGAAGTCTTTTTTGTTGGCAGTGTGCCGGATGATGTATTTTTAGCACTGTAAATAAATCTGCACTTTTCACCACAATCCACGTTGGCCATTTGCTGTGTCTTCACCCCATCACCACCCAACCTCAGTGTGTCCTTGTCTGGACGTGGCCTGCAAGGCCCATTTTTCACAAGGCCCTAGACGATAGGCTTTTCATGACTAGTGGTAGAAGTAGGTAGGACACCTTAAAGTAATACACCTTGCTTTTCATATTATTCACTTCAGAATGTGCACCCTGCATGAAAATAACTAGCTAAATGATATACATGATTTAAAATAGAGGGAGACAGGAAAGATGTGGAAAAGAGGGATGACGAAAGAGGGAGAGGATTTAATTTAAAAGAGTGATATCATTTTCCATCTGCACCACTGCTGTATGTTCCTTTTCCAAGTGATTCCTTCAACACTTGACTTAAAACCTGCAGTGATTTCTTTCCAAGAATTTAAAATGCCTTGGCGTCTCAGAAGTTTTTAGGTGTATGTATGTGTGTGCCCTTCTGCATGAGAGTGCTTTAACACCTCCTTCCTAAATGTATTTTGCATTGTAGAGTGTTTATGAGTTTACTTAATTTAACATTTTAAATGCAGGACTTTTATCTCAATCACAATTCCTCACATTGAAGAAACACTGGGCCTAATGCAAGAACCATTCGTACATAGAATTGTATCACACTCTCTAGTGATTTAAGTGAACCTGTGGCATTCAACACTTTTCTCTTGGGTACAAACTAAATTCATGAGTGGTCCAAACCTGTATGCATCACGTACAGTCTGCCTTTTTTGACAAGGGGAAAAACACTTGCTTGAATTAAGGGCTTGAGTTTAAATATGTTACCAAAATCAAGAAAAAATAAATTTGGCATGAGTATTTTGCCACCATAACTTAAACAGTTATAAACAAGAAATGTCTGAGGCTTACACGTGGCTGGCTATTTTCATAAACGGACATTTACCCTCTCCATTTTCAAAAATAACATTGTGCACATCAATTTTCAGAAAAGTGTTTGCTTACACAAACCTGTGTATATATGCCGTCAATGCCGTCAAGAGTATGTCAAACCTGTTAGTTAGCAATAATTAGCCTGTGCCTATGTTATCTCCTTACATATCAACCCAGTCTCACGGCAGTTCGTGAAATGGGCACGTTATTTAATCTATGGATTCGTGTACAATGACACGTTTTTCTAATTGTTTTCATGTTGGTGAGGATGATTTTTAAACTAATGTTTCGTGATCACAGTACGACTACGGTAGCGAGTAGTATGAAATGTCAAACAACACGGGACTTTCACCCCGGAGAGCGGGGATCGTGTCCCTGCGTGTGGCGTGTGCTTTCACCGTTCTCGTGTCCCAGCGTGTGGCATGTCGTTTCCCTGTTCTTCTTTTCCTAAACTCAACCGTCCCGTTGTTGTGGCGCGTCCCCAGAGACCGCAGCTCGTGTCCCGGTGTGTGACGTGTCCTTTCCCCGTTCTTCCCCAACCTCCGTATAGATGCTTCCCATTACGTGCTGACCAGCACAAATACATTACGTTCTCAGCCACATGAAAAAATGACAAAATCGTGTCCATGTACACAAATCAATAGATTAAAAATAACGTGCCCATTTCACGAACTGCCATGAGACCGTGTTGTACATATACCTACACTTTCTGTCTCTGCAAGATTCGGAATGATTGAGATTTCTCTTGGCACAGCTACCAGAAGACTTACAACTTTCAGACAGGTTGCTCACGTCACATCTATGTCTTCAAGCTCAGTTGAAGGCTGCGCAGTAACGCTCAGCCCTCACTGGAAAAGTGCTTCTAATAGCCTTCATTGGTCTCCGTCCAGAGCAACGCCATCTGTTGGTCCATTTCTTTAACCGTCTATGGTTTATATGCAAACAAAGTTTTCCGAAATCTCCACTCTGGCCAGAGTTTTTAGAAAGAATCGTTTTCAGAGGCGAATTCTCCTTATGCGTGTAAATAAAGGGCACAAACGAAGGGAAATGTCAAAATAACCACGTACGTGTAAACGGGGTATGAGTTAGGCAAATCTTACTTGGAACACTCATACGAACTTGAATTTAATTTAGTTAATCGCCTTATTGTTTCAACTATGCTTACTGAGATCATTTCATTGTGAGGGAGAAGGTGGGCACTGACAAGTACAAGTCTGCATGGGAATCTCCAGCTGCAAATAGCCTACACTTCTGTGCCAAGTGAACACTGTTACTGTAGTGCTTTTGAGTCATGTGCATGCATGTCTGAGAGAATGTGCATCAGTGAGTACAGTTCTTTCTATGTGTGTGCTCAGCAGGTTATAGATCCAGAGTTCCCCTTTTCAGTTTCAGCCTAGCACATTTTAATCTGGCCTTTGCTCTTTCCACTATTTGCTCTCCTTCTCACTTGCTAAGATTCTCTGTTTTTCTACTCTATTCTCTCCTCTTGTTTCGCTGTCTGTTTCCACATTGTTCTTGATTTTCATTTCTATTTTGTTGTTTCATAATCTCTTATTTGCTCACACTGTCTAGTTTTATTTGTAAACACACGCTCCCTGCTTCTTGACTCTCTTTTATTCCTCACACCTTTCTCAATATCTCTTTTCAACTGTTGTCAGCAATGTTCTTTTTATTTTTGCTCCCTAAAATAGTGTCACAAGGTCGTGGAAAGGAAAAATGGAATGGGAGAGATGATTTAGAAACTGCAGATGATGAAAAAGGGAGTGAAAGAAAAATTCAGAGAAACGGAGACAGATGGCCAGAGGGCAGGTGGGGCCACTTAGGTTGAAAGGGTTGAATGGGTGATATGAAGGAGGGAAAGACAGACGAATGGGGAGATGTGAAAAAAAACAAAAAGGGGCCCAGAGGTTTGGGAGGGCAAGTTGTAGGAGGATTTTAGATGAAGGATATACTCAGGAATGGAGTGGAGAAGGTTGAAAGAGCAGACAAGGATAGCTGCCCAAACAAGATTTTAGATAGAGGGGTTCAGGGTCCAGAGGGACAGGGTAGTGAGAAAGATGAAGAAATAGAGGGGCAAAAAATAAATAATGACAGTTTTAAAGTTCAGGGAACAGTGCACCCGAGGAGCTGACAGGAATGAGGGCATGACGAGAGAGAACAATTTGGAGTTTTGAAAGTTGTGTTTCGTAAATATGAGAACCAGTAAGATTCTGTGGGATGTTTTGTGGGATGTTTTGTGGGTCTGTGGGCCGGTTAGCAGGCAGTCTGACCCAACAGATGTGGACCGCTGTGCGAAGCCTCCCGCTGGCCAAATACTCTTTTTTCTCCGTTCTGCTCCACCTATATTGCCACTATCGATATTGCCACTATCGTAGTCTTTGAAAGCAACAACTGCTAGTGCCGGAGCTAACATGCTACTGTACATACTAATGATGGAAAACTGTGACAGGAAATTAAAGATTGGGAAGTAAGGCAATGTTGCCTGGCTTATTAAAACAATGTCTGTACAATTTGCAACACACAGACACACACACACACACATGTATATGCATAGTATATATATATGTGTGTATACAAAGAATATATTTATGGTATTTACTAACTGGGATGTTTTGGACAATTGGTGGGGATTTGCTATGGACAAAATACACACGGCGATACACTGGTAAGAGCAAATAATGTTTAACCATGTATTCACCTAATTTATATAGCTAGCTCACATTACTGTATTGTGTGAACGGTTAACTTCCTTTAATATTTTAGGTTGTGTTTTCTTTTGCGGTGTGCAAATGTTCCACCAAAACAAGTTCCTTGTGACTGGAGCTTAGTGCTGTCCAAGACAACTGTGATTGGTTTAAAGAAGCACAAACAACTCAGACTGTTTTTTTTCTCTTATCCAGGAGCGTATGTGTAATCGCTTTCTCCAGCAGCAATGCGATCTGTGCTGAAGAAAAAATACCAAGTAAAATCTAAATTATCAAGGGATCCCTTTAACGGCATACTATGCAGTTTCCGTTTTTGTCAAACAGCGACCCCTAGAGTCGATGTGGAGTATGTGTATTTAACGTTACCTTTGCTGCTTTTTAAGGCCCTGACACACCAACCTGACGGCTGACCGTCGGCAGAAAAGGCAGTTGGACTGATCAGTCTCCCCGAGTGGGGGACTCGGAACTCACGAAGCGACACCGACTTCAGTGTATGTTCTGCGGGTGCGCAAGACGTAATACGTCTCCATAACAGCAGGTGGCGCTAATCTGTATTGTCGGCCAAAACATTTTAACCGGATATGACGAATGCAGCTCGTTCGGAATACAACCTCATATTTTACAAAAATAGTTCACCGAAACGTGTTTCTGAAAACATTTTATGCAAGAAATAGGCCATGCAGTTGCTGAATCTGTCTTCATTTCAGATCAACAAAGGTCAGTTTAAAAAGATTTTCATCAGAGGCTGTTCGTTGCGCTCATCCCGTTTGTCATTTCCGGGTTTGCACTCCACCAATCAGATTGGTCATTGAGTCCGACTACCCGCCCTCCGATTCAACATGTCAAATCGGCCAAAATGAAGGCCAAAGGCCCTTCCGACGAACGGCGGAACGGAACACACCGAACAGACACGAGTCACTGACCTCGCCAGACTGCCCGACGGCCGATAACCGGGTTGGTGTGTCAGGGCCTTTAGCTCTCGTCAATGAGTGAAAGCCTGACCGAGTGGGACTCTTGTCCGGTTCCTCATGCGGTCAGTTTCTCGTTTTCTTTTCCTTAACTCCTTAACCAACTGCGCTTTATTTGTTTTCTTTTCTGCGTCTGAAACGCGTGCTATAGTGTCTTCCATAGAGGCTGCTTCTTATATGTTGTCTCAACTACGAGTTTGTTTACCATCAAAATGACTTCGAAGCTGTTATATTAAGGTACAAATATTGCATAGTGTGCCTTTAAGAATAATTTAGACAGTGAAAGGGCTGACATGCAGATATAAGAACAAGGGATGAGAGACACAGGAAGAGATGGTGGGAGGGCTGGGGAGGAGAGGGACAGGGCTCAGATTGCAGTTAATTGCTGTTCGCATCCAGGGCGGGTCTAATCACTCTGAGGCTATGTGCATGTGTGTGTGTGTGCGCAGACTATTCTAATTCTTCCCCAGCCTCTGGGTACAGCCCTGAGCTCAGTGGAGCGGCTTGGCCGTGCTTTAGCCTTGGTTTATAATTAGCAAATAGATTGTATTCCAGGACTTCCGCAACACCCTCCATGCCTCTGAATCAGACAGGGACCCTTTTTCAACTTACATAAGACTGAGAGGAGAAAGAGGGAGCCAGGACTGTAGATAACACCATATTAATAACTTTTCTTTTCCTTAATTGTATGTGCCTGTGTGATATATTTGTCCACTCTACAACCTACAGTAGTTTTTTTTCTGGCTCGTAGCTCAGGGAGAATCTGTTTTACTGTGTTGATGTCAGCAGTCTGATGCTGACTTAAAACACCTGCTCTGACACAGTTTACTTACTATCTTGAGACTAAAATCACTGAATGGATTTTTATTTCCCTTTAAAAATCATATTCCATTTGGTGGGTTCTGTCATCCAACGTTTCTGAAAGTTTTGTGGTGAATAAGCTAAGCGATTTTATTTAATTACTCAAATGATTAATCAGTTATCAAAACAGTTGTAGAAAGTTTTTAATAGAACCATCAGTAGTATCAATTTTACAGTGCATCAGTAGATTGATATTATTGGATATCGACTAGGCCTATCTGCTTACAACATACTGTAAACAATTTAGTAAGCAGTTATATAGGGCTAATAAATTATAATCAATCAACCAATCAAATAATCAATTTTTATTTGTCACATTAAATCGTACGAGGTACAATTCCAGTGAAATGTTATCCCATTAGCTCCTTCAACTTGTGAATGATTCATTTTAAATCAGAAAAAGAGTCTCTATGCTATGAGAGTTGAATGCCACAAGCCCTCCAGGATCCAGCCAAGTCTTTCCAAAAGAACACCACAGGTCCTGATTTCTGCTGGAAACCGACGCAGGCACGGACAGGTCCTGATAAAAAATTTACTATTTTGTATAATGTATATATATTACTGCAATCTCTAATAATAAAGTCAAACTATGACTATAAAATGATGTAGCCAGGTGGAACTGATGCTGGGGGACAGTTGGTCCAGTGGCACTTGTAAGTATTTGCACAGTGAATGGGGGATAAAAGGAACCTCTTTAGGAAGTGAGCCAACAGGTGATGACACTTTACCTCTTGCAAAACCTTACAATGGCTTTTAAATGGACCTTGAAGCCACCGATGCACCTAAACTATAAACTAAACAAAAATTAGGCAGGGTCTGAAATAAACTTTTTTCACTGCCTGTTTTTTCCTTTGTCTGTCACTCAGAAATGGTATCTGCCACTTTTGAAATATATATATATATATATATATATATATATATATCTCGTTCAGCAGTACCTGTAAGTGACTGATACTGACTGATGTCTGTGACAAATAAATCTCTTGAATCTTCATTCTTTCTAAACTTGACTCAGTATTTTGATGTCAGGATATAATTTATTTTACTGACATTTTAGATTGTTTCCAGTGAGTTGATAGTGACTTTGTTGTTGTAAACATTACTGTTGCTGCTCTTCAAACAACATTTAGCCTACTTATATTTAAAATGTTCAATTATAATCTGGTTCTGAATTTAAACCATATTTATTGTTAGTTAGCACATGCCTAAACAACCTCAAGCTAAATTGAAAAGCTGCTTGCTAAATACCAGCCATTGAGTAATTGTGAGTCATAATCCAAATTGTTAGTTGCAGCTCTAATTATATATACAAAAAAAAACACTTTTTAAAATGATTAGTTTCTTTTACCATGTTAAGTACAAATCAAGAACACCCATCTTTCCACTCGGCTCTCTTCAGAGTGCTGTGTCAGTGCTTATTGACAGAATGCTTATTGACAGAATGCTTATTGACAGAATGCCCAAATAAATGAAACGCCATACCACGTTTTCAATGCTACCTTGCACCCAGGCAGTGTGTATACCCAAATAGCTGGTTAAAAACATGATCTTTGAGACGTCGTCCTCCTTAGTAGTAGTAGAAATGATTGGAAGATGAATGTAGTTTTTGGAGAATGCATAGGGACACTGACCACAAAGCAAAACTGTTGTCCTCTCCACTTCACTAGTAATGTTGCGCATGATAATAAAAAGTAATTAAAAGTAATATTGCATGTAATATTGATATTATTGTTCTAAGTGTCCGATGTTTTAGCTGTCCTTCTTACAGAGGGGGGAGATATTATACAGTTTGATGGCCATTGGTAGAAAATACCTCTTATAGCGTTTTGCAGTGCACCTTGGTGTTCTTAGATTTACTGTCCCTGGTCCCCTTTGGATCCTGACTTACAGTTTAGAAAATACAGAGTGAGAGTGATCACATTTTTATGGCTTTGTGATAACTGAGCCCATCCTCTTTGACATTCACCATCTGTTGTCTTCTGTCAATTGATTTTAATAACATTTATGTGCTGGATGAAATTTAATAGCAGCCTCGCTGATTTTTATTCAGTGCCATTTCAGAGAAAAACACTCCACATCATCCGTTTTAAGCACAGTTGTCAAAATCATCAAACCCAACAGTTTGGTGCAAATGTTTTCTTATCGTTGATTATTTACACATCTCTGCAGGATAGTTTGAGCTTAATTAGAGACCGTCCAATTTAAGTGCGGTGGTTGTCTTGCTCAGTTAACTCCATTAGATTTAATTTGACCCAGGCAGAAGTGCAGATCAATCAGAATTCTGTCTTAATGAGCCAGTCTCACTTGGCTGGTCAGTTTTCTAACCGCATGGCCTGCAGTGTCAGTTGACTTGTTTGCACGCCCTTAAGCTACAATTAAATTCATTAAGTGGCTTTGGACTTGATGCCACAGTTGCTCAAGCACTCGGTATGAGTGGTTATGTACGTTGTTTTTGGACACAAGGGTGCACGGAACATATTGCTGTCCAACACTTCTTTAAAGGATTCTTCGACCAACAATGGAATGCAGGTGTTTTTGAATTAGTGTTTTTTATGGAAATGATTGCCTTCAGCACAGAGAATATGTCATCAACAGATGCCATGTCTGCTTGGAAATGTGGGTTTTATTTCAGGGATCAAGTCTGGATGGCATTGCTTGATTTGCCAGAAGCACAGAGATTTGCTTTGGTGACTTTGCTGCCGAAAATGGACCACGACGAGTTACAGTGGCATAGAATGGAACAGTGGGAACAACATTAGAGAGCATACCTTAGTCAAAGGTTTTTTTCTTTTTCACTTTCTTGCCGAGAGTTATATGATTTATATGAGTTATATGATATGAATCTTAATACCACTCTGTCCGTTAAAGCTATAATATATAGCATTTCCGCATTAAAATGTCTAAAATGTTACTGTATATATTTTGTTAAGTTGTGAAATTATTCCAAATGTTTCCAACAATGTTCAAACCCAGAGAAATCTGTAATTTTATTCGACACAGACCCTCTCCTTTGGTTGCCTGTCTGACACCTTTAACTCCTCTAGTTGCTCCAATGTACGGCGAAACACGGGAAATACCAGATAATACATTAGAGAGTCATTGTGAATCACATTGTCACAGAATTAGACTCTATAATCAGAATACTTTATTGATCCCCTTAGGGAAATTGTTATTGTATTGATGTATGTACTTGTTTGAATATACAGTTTATATATATATATATATATATATATATATATATATATATATATGTATATATATGTATATGAATTGAGTTGAATTGAGGCAATAAATAGATTTATTTCATGTCAAGAACTCTTTAATTTGAGGCTCTCAAATGTAACTATGTAACTATTCCTGCATTTAGTAATTCAAAATCTGTTTCAATCAAGGAAGGCTGGTTTGAGTACTGGATCAATTAGTTTGAAGGTTTATCAGAAACACTGCACAATGGTTTATAATACAAGACAAGATTTTACAACTCTCACAGGGGTAATAATTTCATCTTTTAGTTCCATAATCACCAGGTTAACAGTAGAAATAGCCTTTGTTTTATAATGTAATCATCATTACCTACTAACCAGTGGCACCAAATTACAAAAAAAAGGTAACATGGCTCATGATTTGTAAACAATGTTGTAAAGTAAATCATTAGAAAGGTTTTTAGGGACCACAATAACCTGTCGGAAGCAGGGAGGACATCGTCAGTCATTTTCCTTCAGAAACTATCCAGAGTTTTGTGCAGCTGATGAATTTGGACAACTATCTGAAGTCTGAATATTAGTTTGATCTTAGCCATAATCAAAGTCTATCTTTGTGAAATTGGTCCTGGAGTTCATCCAGAACTGCGTTCTGCATATGGTTAACTTTGAGAAACAAAAGCACTAATTATTACTGAAACGCATCCTCTAGAAATTTTTAAATATCCATTCACTGGATAGTCTGTATGTGGACATTTAACTAATTAAATCCCCAAAGAAGATTGCTGGTGGACTATTTCCCCTAATTATAATAATAATTCCAATTATTACTTTGATACAGAGGAGTGATTTAAAGTTTTAAGATGATCCTTGAGACATACAATAATGAGGAAATTACTACTGTGCAGTTGGCTTGACTTGAGGGTGTTAACAAGTAAACAAAACCCGCAATTGAATTACCCGTAGGATTATTTCACCCAGGGCAGGGTTGTAAAAGTCTTCAATAAATTAACAAATAGAACAATTGGATTAGTTTACAGGTTGTGTCACTCGGGGCAGCTGTATGATTCAAACAGGCTTTGAGTGTATTTGGTGTTTCAGCTTGGGAACATTTGAGAGTAAGCTGAACTCCCCTGGCTTGTTAGTATAATCAAACATCAGCAGAGTAGATTACTGAGGCCTTACACTGTAACTACACTAATCTCTCCCTTTATTTCTCTCTCCATCCTATATACACACATAAACTCACAGCAGAGCAACATGTTGGACACATAGGATACACACACTGGAGCATAAAAAGACTAAACGTTCAAGTATCACGCTGCCAGGAGTAACAAGGTAGTAATTACAATATACCGGTGTGAGATGCGTGTATCTGCACACACTCGAATACGTGTCTTTCTATGTGATTTTGTGTGTCTTTGTGTGTGTGTGTTTTCTTTTGAGCAGTGCTCGTTAAGCTAATGACTCCGCCCTCTGCAGGATTGGTCTCTGTGGGAAACATGCATACATTTATCGCTGCTGGCGGCGCAACAATACAGATGCCATAGCAACTGTAGCTGGGATACAATACAGTAGGCGCTGAGGGCCTTGGCAACCCAGGCACTTCCTCAAGAACTCCTTGTGAGCCTGAAGGCAGCTGGAGCTGACACATGGCTACAGTGGAAAACGCGCATTCTGAAAGCCGTGTGTGTGTGTGTGTGTGTGTGTGTGTGTGTGTGTGTGTGTGTGTGTGTGTGTGTGTGTGTGTGTGTGTATGTGTATGTGTGTGTGTGTGTGTGTGTGTGTGTGTGTGTGTGTGTGTGTGTGTGTGTGTGTTAGAGAGAGCATTAGATTCCGGCTCCCTGTATTTTCCCCCACTGTTGAATCTAACAAACCCAGTTTAGAGTTTTTATGATTGAAATTGCAGCTGAACGTTTGCCTGCAGCATCTTTTTGTTCTATTTGTACAGAGAAGAAGCTGAGAAGAAAAGCTTGTGACACAGCATCAGTGTGAGTGGGAACAATCTTGCTGATAAAAAGTGGACAAGAGTCAAAATGTTTCAGTGTTTTTCAGAGTTTAAACAATGACTAGAGCCGTGAGGACGAGCATTGTGTTACTTTGTTTACGTAATGGTCCTTGACAATTCCTGTGAACAGCACATCGATTTAATAGTTAGCATTTGAATTCATGCTACAATTATATCTTTTATCACAAAATCCAGTAGTTGGTCTGCTTTGATCTCACACTACAAACAAGCCGAATTGAAGTTCACCTGGAAGTGGACCCGACCCTCCTTTTCAGGTGGTCCTTGTCGGTTTATATCCATACCAGAGTTCAATGGACAGCTTTCACACCAAGCTAAATAAACTGAACCAAACGGGAAACCACACTAGTATCCATTTGAATCAGACAAAACTGGTTAAAGTAACTTAACTACATACTAATGTAGAGGTCCACTGTAAGAAGACCTAACATTAGCTAATGTCAGCTATCGTAGCTAATGTTAGGCTCTATGTAAAAAAGAACGGCAGAGAGAAGCCCTTTCCCACTGGCAAAAACTTTCACCTACACTCACTAACATTTGGCTTTTGTCCTCAATGGGAAAGGTTACAATCGGCATTCAATGTGTTTAAAAACCCCACATATACAAGCAAATTTTGATTGAAAGGGGTATTACTTGCGGTTTGGGAGTTCCTGATGAACTTGGTAAAGCCGTTGCCTTAGATATACGATAAAGGTCAAAGGTCAAACAATCAAAGTTTGCATGGACAGGGCCGAATGGAAAACAGGAAACGAGATGGGCCTATATGTGACGTGCTACGATGGAAAGCTTGACATGCGGCGGCCAGGGCTTTGTGAATAGTGAACACCATATGTTTAAGTATTTTTGTAATCCCAAGGTAAAAAATTAAAGCTTATTTGAAGTCAAGTTTTTGTCCACTAACTGGAATTGTTACTCATGATTAAAACATGTGTTTTAGTATCTATGTTTGGTGATTAAAGGGCTAAGAGACCACCTGATTGCGAGCTTCTAAAATGAATTGCCTAATGCCTTAAGAAAGCTAGTGATTAAGAGCCCACGTTTGGTATGCATGCACACATGGGTACCAATACAGTGTGTGTGCACACACACACACACACACTTAGACACATTCCTATACACTCAAGAGAGCAGTCTCCTTAATGGCCTAGCTCTCAAGTCCCCAACTGCGATAAGTGAATTTTAATTAAGAGAATATTGAGAATTGTAATAAATTATTTTAATGACCTGCAAATGGTTTTGCTTCTCTGTGGAGAGATGGAAAAAGAGAAGACACACACCAGTGGTTTCACCAGGGGATGGACGAAAAGTCTGTATTGCTAACGACAGAGCCAAATTACACAAATCAGTTTGTTTTTTTTTTAGTGACGACTGTTAGTGTTATATGGTAATTTACAGAACATCCGTTCCAGATAATTTATTAATGTTTTATGATTTAAAATGTTTTCAGCCTAAATAATCTTTTTTTTTTATTATTCCTTGTGATACTTGTATGACTTCTATTCTTTTGATTGTTTTCTTGTTTCATGCACTTAATTGCCACTCCTTGTGTATAATGTGTAGTGAATAATTGATATACTTAAGTCTTTAGCTAATGTACGTGTGCATTGTGTGTGCGTGTGCATGTGTGTGTGTGTGTGTGTGTGTGTGTGTGTGTATACTTTGCCAGCTAAACTAGGCAGCAGATTGCTGTGATTTTCAGCCAGCTGGTCCGGCTGTGTTCCTATCTGTCACCCCCGCCAAAGCACACACACACAGACACTCACACACGCTTACACACACAGGGAGGTCGTCGTCAAACCAATTAAAACCCTGTAAAGAGGTTCCCCAGCCAATGAGCAGGATCCCTTCGATTCTCTGCACTGGCTGACAAATGGCTGGCTCCACTTAATGATGCTCGTGATCACTGTAAATAAAGGCATATGTTTTCTCGCTGAGGACATGCCAATTTGAGGGTTGTGTCATTTACGCAGACTTGCTCAGCTGCTGGGGATAATGCACTGTATTGTAGGATTTTTTTGTTAGGCAAGCATGAAGATGGCAAAGACAAGCAAGCCTAGAATAGAGATATGATATCCCCAGGTCCACTGAGATAATACAGGTACAGTCAAGGACAACTCTTCAGACCAGCTGCAACTACAACACATACAGGAATACAAAGGATCCTAATCATTACTGGTAACATACACATGGTAACCAGAATTTGGTGTAGACTCTTATCAAAGACAGCAGAGAGCAGGGTCTGCAGCATCCTTGGAGAAATGTTGGGCTCAGTGCTTCGCTCCAGGGCTGTTCAGCAGTCATGGTTAGGCACAGCAGATGAAAAACCAGACGTTCTCCAGTCCCCAGATCACAGCTGGAATACAACGTCCAGGCAACCCCAGAGATCAGTCCAGCTGCCCTCTGGTTATTGGTAGTCCTCTCCACTTCGGGGACTGACCTGTCCCTTGGAGGACGTTAAAACAAAACTCTCCATGTTTTCAGCCTGGGTCCTGTTTCCAATCAGCCAATTGCTTCACTGTGGAGCTACAGGATACATGCGTTGAGATTATGAGTTAGAGCCATGCAATCTTGATGTAATGAAGCAATCAATGATTGATCAACGATCCCTGAACAGCGATTACTATAGTAAACCTACTGAGTTAAGGCTAAGAAGCGTCTACTCTAGCACATCAAATGGATGCAAGCTGGCTAGGGATGTTACTATATCAGAAATTGTCATTGCAATATTGTCATTCAGAATAATAGTGGAATGTTGGTGTGCATGTAAACGTACTGACTGTGTGTGCTATGTTACCCTCCTGCCCTGACTTTTTCTAAATACTTATTCTGCACATACCTATATTGTCATAATTACAGAATAGTGTGTAGAAAACCAAATAGATGGGCTTTTGGTGTTGTTTTTTTACAAAAACACCCCCATTCAGCTGCCAGGAGCATTACTGTAATGTTGGTAATCCCCACTGCCTCTCCTTCGCAGCCGAATTGATGCATTTGCACTATGGCTGTACACCACATTGAGACAATGAATGGGACATAGAAACTCATTTGCACACCAATATTCACTCACATGCACTTATAATCAATTATAATCACGTTAATAGGCCCACAGCATTCATCCTGGCATAAGTGTAAAATATCAGAAATGAAAGTGAACCTAATCACAATTTTTGTCTGACAGTTGTCCCGTATGCGCGCTATACGGTCTAATAATATCAGGAATCTTATTTATATGAGTGATTTTAAGGGTGCTCCGATCGATCGGTCACTGATCGGTATCGGCCGATAATGGCTTTAAATAGCTTGATCGGTGGTCTCCATAAATGCCGATCAGATAGGCCGATCAGATGACCCGCGGAACGAAGGCGGTAGGAAGACGGCCACCGCTTTTAAAAAGCGGCTGCCACCGGTGGTGCTCCAGCAAACGTGTTTGCGATTACGCCATTCTGACGCTTCTACTGCCTCTGGAGCACCGCTGGTGGTCCGCCGACTCAATGCTATCTGGGAAAAAGACGATACATTAGCGATTTGCAACGTGTGTGCCGAGGAAATACCACGAGGAGGAAAGCTCCAGAGACATTTCAACACCACCAACCTCATCAGACATTTGAAGGTTAGTCACAGAAAGGAGTATGAGGAGTTTTCAAAGTTAGCTAACGCTAAGGCAGAGCGGAGTTGTGTAGCTAGCAGCTCCGGCGCCGCACAAACAGCTGTTTCCCCGTGTGTGTGTGTGTGTGTGTGTGTGTGTGTGTGTGTGTGTGTGTGTCGGTCCGTGTGTGTGTGTGTGTCGGTCTGTGTGTGTGTGTCGGTCCGTCTGTGTGTGTGTGTGTGTCAGTCCGTGTGTGCGTGTGTGTGTGTGTGTGTGTGTGTGTGCTGAAGAAATGTCTGCAGTGATTGAAAGGACATTTTTTAGATGTGTGACAGTTACGTAATGGCGTAATTTTCAGTTCATAAAAGTGATCGGTGATCGGTATCTGCCGATACGTCTTCCAGCAATCGGTGATCGGTGATCGGCCCCAAAAATCCTGATCGGAGCACCCTTAAGTGATTTGAAACAAAAAATATAAATGTTTCTAAATTCTATTATTTTTTTATAAGTTACTGTGGATGTGCTCGATCAGATTACAAGTTGTGTGTTGGCTGTTGAACTGAAAGACTGCGCATGGGAGAGAGACGGAGAGACAAATATAAATGCTGAGGGGGCTGTCGTTTTTTCGTTAGACAACATGATAATGTTATAATTTGCACCGTGATTATATTTACCATTTAGTTTACTTGCCAAAATAAAAATGGTGAAATTGACCAAGTTTGACAGATGTAGCAACAGTAGCAACAGTATCTAAGACAGGTGTGTTTTAGTAAACAGTCAATTCTCATTATGTCACTCCATCTCACAATACCTAGCCTGGGAACCAAATGACTCTGCAAGCTCATGTTCTTATTTGCTTTTGGCAGATCCCCTCCCATTCAAACAGATTTCCACCAGACCATGCCTGGTCAGGCCAATCACACCCGTTTATCTATGGGGCGTGTTTGAGATGATGACAACTTGCAGAGCCGTTGTGCATAAACCTAGCAAAAATCAAATCAAAATCAAAAGAAATGTATTTTTCCCGTGAGGGAACTTTAGGCACTTCAGGCACTTCAGACACAACATACAACAACACATAGTCATTAATAATCATACCCAAGAATAAATCAATATTAAATAGCACAGTAAAGAGGAACACTGTTAAGGCATTTTTGATAAACAACCAAGATGGCTGCAGTTGATATGGAACTTTATGTTAAAGTAGCCTACTATTTTCAAATTCTGATGGCAAAAACAGCAACACTTGTTTACAGACATTGATACATCACCATCACAGTTTGTAGTCTATTTAATTTGTCTGTCAATTAGCGCTATGTGACATGTTTTGTTGCTCTGATTGGCTGTAGGTCTATCCAATTGCGTCCAGAGGTATTTTGGTCATACGGCTGTTGATAACACCCCTTGGAAATCGAAAATGAACTAAGAGGTTCTGGACTAACTTGCATTTGCTATTTAGTCTATGGATGTAAGGCTGCAAAATAGCCCAGCAACTCTGCATATACACCTTACTGGTAACGCTATGTGGAGTTTAAAAAAGATCATTTGAGATCATTAATATTGGTATGGAAAATTCAACAGCACCTTGACATTGTCCATATCCACTAGTGCTGGGCAATTTTATCGATTCTGCGATATAAATCGATATTCTTTTTCCCAAGAAAGTATCGATTTTTAAGCCGCGAGTATCGATACATAAGTCCCATTCAAATCCCCCGTGTTTGCTGGTGTTTACCCATAGATATATACACTAGATGTCGCCTTGACTACGGCAGTTCATTGGAACAAATGCGTCAAAAGAACCGCCATCTCTGAACAGGGAAGCCCCTCCTCTTTAATGCATCAGCGTCAATGTAGGCAAAGGTCTAACGGAAATAAAATCACTATAAATCGTCAAAATCTCATGCGATTTTCTAGTTTTTTTTAAACAAAGAGACAAAGAGACTACTTAATGTGTTAATACAAAGAATATTTATTATAATTAGTTCACAGATATGAGTCCAAACGGTAACTTCACCCTTCTGAACTAAGAGTTTCTGCTTCAAAGTGAAGTTTAAACAGGCTGAAATGTCCAGGCTCACTCCTCCTCTATTTATTCATTTATTTCTACGTGTATTTATTTATTTAACAAGACTTAAAGTCATGTGTCGTTTTTGGCTCCCAGGAAGCGGGCAGTGAGCTCCAGGTCTTGCAGCCGCAGACGTACTCTGCTGCCCCGCTGTAGCTTCTATCCGACCAACCGCCGCTTCTCGCCGCCGACCGCCGACCGCCGGTAAACACAGTGGAACTTCCCGATGATCGATCGACAGGTTGTCCCTGGACTACGTGGAAGATCCTCCCGATCCCCACTCTGTCTTTGGCTGGTCCCATCTGGATCAGCGGGGACCAGCGCAGCAGCGAGGCGAAGCTGTGTTTCTGCCCGGGGGAAGAGACGCTCCCGCCGGCCACGGAACTCTCCACCTCCCGCTGCCGCCGGAGCACAGATTGCAGGTCGAAGGTGGCATATATATATATATATACATATCATAAAACACATTGTCACCTGTGAAATGTTATCCCTTGCTGTTTTTCTTTTGTTCGAACATCCATAAGCAGCACAAAAGTCCGGCATCTTTAGTGTTGATCTGAATGCGAGAAGGCTTCCGACCCCTGTTCCAAGATGGCGGCGGTATTGACGCATGCTTGGAAACCCAACGCGACATCTAGTGTATATATCTATGGTGTTTACCCCCGTTCGCGTTGCAGGAAGAGCGGTCAGCGGTCAGCCAACCGCTAGTGTCGCTGTAGAGCAAGTTACCCGTACTACCTCTTCCTGTTTACAGTCAGGTCAAACGGTCTATGGTTCAAAATACCGCACATGTGTACCACCTGGATACTGTCAGCACGGGTACTGACAGATACATTGGTACAGATCGGAGAATATGCAGGGAACGTTATTACAGACGGACTAGACACACTACGTGAGCTTCGCCTGCACGGAGACCAGAATCTCAACCAGCGGTGTCGCTCGACGCTGCTAGCCGGCTAGGGGAAGCTAACGCTAGCTGGCCACCTGTCCCATCAATCCTGCTTCCAAGTGTCCGACAACAAACTGGACTAGCTACATCCAACTTAAACGAAAGTCTCAACGCAAATTCAGAGACTGCTGTGTTTTGTCTTTGTGGAAACATGGCTGAACAACAGTGTACCGGACTGTCCAGCTACCAGGCCTGCTAGCCCTTCGAGCTAGAGATGCTCTGTCGCTGGTGGGCTGTGTTAACGTTCTCTTAATACGTCCATGGTGTTAACACGGACTGGTACAGAAATTAGGTGATTTGTATCCAACTAACTGCTGGTAGTTTGACTGTTAAATGCCGACCATTCCACATTCCACGCTAATTCACGGCCATGGTTTATTTTTATTTTCTGCTGACTAGACTGGCTACCTCACATACTTGTAGGCCTACAGACCTTAAACTACTTGGCTAAGACAGGTACATTTTAAGTTAAATGTTTAAATGTTCTTCTTAGTGACTTGAATTATTGGATGTTTTGGAGAAGCCATGGTACTGTTTACTTACCTGGTGGCTAGACTGGCTACCTCATATGTTCAGCGTCAAGCTAAAAAAGCTGTCAAAGAAACTGTTCAGAACAGGCCACTTGCTGCCCTTTTTAACTCTCCATTGTTAATTGTAACACTGCACTTTATTTACTTTTCAAAGGCTTGTAAGCAACAGTTTGCACTGTTTCAATAAATGGAAATAATTTTCTCAACACATCTTTGATTCATTTTGTCCAGCATTTGCAAGCTGTAGACTCTGTCCGGTCAGAGACATATATTGTGTAATTGATGTTTTTAGTTTTCAGTTCAATTAATTAAATTCAACTAAATGGAACACTCACAAGATGGCACCAAAATCACTCTGTCCCCTTTAAATCTTTCAGAAAATGATGTAAGTGTATTGAATTATATCGAATCGTATCGAATCGTATCGTTGGCTGAATATCGTGATATATATCGTATTGTGAGCTGAAAATAATGTATTGTATCATGAGATTTGTGTATCACTGCAGCCCTAATATCCACATGTAAACCAATGATTGTATATTCTTCTTAGTTTTGGTGATATAACACAGTCTACTCATGTAGCAAATATAACATTTGTTCAAAGTCCAACTTGCTGCTGCTGTCTTGATAGCCTCTAAACAACATTATGCATTCTTTACTGAAGTTGTGAGTCTATTATTTTTTATAATTAGCCTTCCTCTGAATTTCTGACACTGCAATCTTATCTCTCACTTCAGCAGATCTGCCAGCTTTATTTTTTAGTTGGACTTCAGTGAGGAAGAACTCCACAACTGTTGCTGCACAGAACAAAATATTCAGCAACAAGTCAATCAACCAAGAAATAGATACTTTACAAACGGAGTTGGTCTAGTAGAATTCACTGTAACAGAATACATTTGTCTTCACCTTCATCCTTGATTTACTGACTGAAAAGGCTTGAATCACAGTGAGAGAGGACAGATGTCTGCTACCTGCACACTACTTTCACTTCAGCAATTGTCTGTCTTTAAAGGTACCCTGCCACACAACATCATTTTTACTTGTATTTTTTTAAATATGTTAGGTCCATATGTATTTGTGTTATGTCGTGAATGTGAAAATGAACTGCTACCTCCTCTGTCAGCTCTAGCTACTGAAAAGAAATAAGCGGAGAAATCAGGCCAATTACAAAAGCTGGTCAGTCTGACGTGGTGTTCCCTGAGCTCATTACTATTCATGAGCTCGCCCAGTTGTGCTGGGTAAAGGATGCTGATAGCCAGGCTCTCATTGGCTAGCTGTTAGCCAGTGAGAGTCAAGCAGCTTAGCTCATTGAATATTAATGAGAACTGGCACAAATCGAGCTGAGTCTTCCTGCAGGCTTTCTATACCACACTAGAATGGCTTGAAACAAGGTAACCAAGGCATTTTTTCCACAAATAAATGTTAGAGTCCATGGTAGAACTTCAGACATTACCACAAAGTAATGAAATATGTGTGGCAGGGCACCTTTAAGATATTTTGTTTGTGTCTTTTGTTTTGTTTGCTTTGTATCTGTCTTCAGGCTGTTTTTGAAAAGATGAAATTGGCATTTATCAGTAAAGCTAAATGATGCTGGCTCTCCCTTTTCAAAGCTCTGGATTGTTTCAGATTTAAATTGACACCTGTCTAAGAAACACAGATGATTTATTTAATCACAAATATCCCCAGACTTAGGGTTACAGTTTTTCTCAAATGGTGTTTTGGTCATTAATAAAAGGGGGTTGTGACTCAATTTATCAGCCATGTAAGGTTATGTGGAGAACACTTTCTGCTTGGTGGAATAATGAAAAAAACACTAATAATTGCCACCCTGGAGAGCTGGAGTCACTGTCAGTCCTTTCAATTAGGTAATCTGAAGCACTGAAATCTTACTTCCAGTTGTTGTTTTTTTAAACCAATTCCACCAGTTTTGCACTGCTGTGTCCCTGAGGGGATTATTAAAGTTTAACCTCTCTTTCTTTCTTTTTTTTCCCTTTCTTTCTCTACAGTATGTCTCTTTCTATTTAAGTAAAACATAGTTTGGTGCCTGAAATACTAAATATTTCTGGTGACAGCCAATCCAGCAGTCTTAGATGCTAAAATGGTCTAATTGCAACTATAAATCTGATAGTGGAAGACAACTGCATAAGCGCAGGGGTGAAAGAAATACTCAATTTCTTCACTTAAAGATGCACCATGAGTTCCTGCATGGTTTCAGTGCGATTTCATTTTTGTCTCAAATCCTAGGCATCTCTCCTTGATCCGCTACCTGCCTGCCCCCTGAATACACTGTGAAAAAGCCCGGTCTTGGGAGACAACACAGTCGTAAAATGTCAAACACACACTAGGGGCACAGGCTGTGCACCAAAATACAACAAACCCGTTCCAGCCAATCACCGACAAGATGGTTGGGGGAGGAGGTGGGAGTTAGTCAGTTAGTCGTGACAGTTACGGAAACATGGGGGGAGGGGCGAGCTTGGTGTTTTATTTGGTATTATATTGACAATGGATCAAATAACTATGAGTAATATGAAAGGGGTTGTTTGTAGTGATGAACCCAGAATTATCAACCGACTCTGTAATTCCTCTAAGCTCCACTGAGTGTATTAGCACCTTTCAGCTCATTGGTTTGATTTTCAGGCCCGCCACTTTGCTATTTTGGTTCACCCTCACTGCTCTCATCAATGCTGGTCCGATACAAAGGCAACTTTTTTCACCAAAAAAGTTCACATAAACCCATTGCACACTACCCGCCCAGCAAGTAGCATGTTCCTGCAATAGAGGAAGTTGCAGTTTCCGGACCGCATTTGCGCATTTCATGACTACCAAATTGGATAACCAAGGATGCATTTCATGCACAAGATGGACGACAAGCACAGTGTGAGTACTGAATGTGAATCAAGTTTTATTTGTGTATTGTTAAAAACAATTCTGGTGTCCTGAATTTCACAGCAAAGTTAATGTTTTTTTTTACTTTGATAGTTCTAAAGCCACTACAAACAACTTTTTGTTAGCTCATAATAATTTGCTGCAAAACAAACTGTTAGCCTTAGCTATTTGTTTATTTGTTAAATGAAACCGTAGCATGATTTTTAGAAAAGCCAAACTAGGTGGTTTATATTAATTGTTGACTTAAAGCTCTATTTTGTAATTTTTTGAGTTGATTCCTTAGCAAAAAAAAACTTTGTTCTTTCACAAATGTGTGCTCATTCATGTGTAATTACTTCCACCAACTAATCAAAGTAAGCGTAGAATCTGCCATTTAGAATCATTCAGAATACATATGAGCAAGTCGCTTGAATGACGGCCACCATGTTGCACCTCCATCTTTAAAATACATTAGCCAAAGAGGGACATACCTCTTTGGCTTTTACACTCAGTGACACCGTGATGAATGCGAGGGTGGGGGAGAAGATACCGTAGTCGCCAAGGAAGTTAAAAAGAGAATTAAAATGACAACGCAACAGGCAAAGCAACAAGACTCAAGTTAATATTGGAGTGGCTTTTCTAAGATGGAAAGAGCTCATAAGGAGCAAGGATTTTAAAAAGGGATGCTGAAGTTGCCTGCTTTCTTCTCAAAAGGTAATTCTGCCTTTTTGTGTAAATTCAAAGTTTTATAGTTACTTGGCAAACTATAGCATGGTTGTGCATAACGCTAGAACGACATCTAGGCTACTTTTCCTCGCGTCAATGATGAAAAAGGATTGTCAACCTTGAAAAATAAATAATAAACGTAATCATATGTGTCGTGATTTCCCTGGCAGCTCACGTCATGTGCAGTTCTAACAGAGACTAGCTACAGCTGGAACAGCTGTGTGTAAATGATGGAGATACTAAGAGCTAATTTCGGTTTCATTGACATTGTTCATACTGCTAAGAGAAATATATTAAAAACATAAACCTCTGTTGCTTCTCTCCTACGCTGTTAACATTGTCTTACACTATTAATCTTGTACAATATACAGAATAACAATAGCACTGATACTTTACTAACATTAGTTTGCATATGTTTGGGAACCTGATAGCTGATGTTAGCAATGAAATGGTACCAAAATAACATAATAATATAATAATAATAATAATTACACTGGAAGGGACACTCACGGACGAAGTCATACTTCTTGGAATAATACGGCCACCGTAGGAGTTAAAATGTGCTCGGAATGGGAGGGGCTAGCAAGTAATATTCAGTTGGTTGTCATATACAATTTCACCGCTAGATGGGAGAAATTCTTACACAATGTAGCTTTAATGACTATGATAATTAATTTGAGCCAGTACATTAATTAAACTTCAAAAGATGATAAAAGCATGTCAGTTATGATCTGTCTGTCAGCTACATTAAATCAGCAGTAACCAATATAAATGCGTGTTTAAAGTCAGTGTTTTACCATTTTCTTTTATTATTTAAATTATATTAATAATTCGACTCTGCTGTTTACCCCATAATACGTGTTATCAGCCAGCCTCTTCAGTTTGACATTGTTTTACCACATAGATTCTGTCATGTACTGTATCTGTAATGTACAGATTAAGCTCAATCCAGGACAGAAATTTCAAAATGTCTGTTGGTCTAGTACTAGATTTAGGCCTAATTTATGTCTGAAATAATCTCAAAATGTTCAATTCAGTTAGGCACTTTACTTTCAAGATGCATATAACAATCCAAGAAGGTAGATCCTTGCCCATATTAAAAAGATGCACCACATGCTGCAAGGACTTCCACTGCCCGTTCTGTAGCTCAATTTGAGAAAGTTATGCAAGGTCAGAACCCATTTAGAAAGTTATTTTCACCATGCAGTTCTCTATTAAGGCAATTTGCATTTGCAAACATTCTCTTGGGAAATGCAAATGTAGTTACAATGTGCCTTGTAAAACATTTAAAACAAAAAGTGGTTAGACAGATAATAGTGTTTGGGTTGGTCATCCATATCGCTAGGTGGCGCTGTCTCAAAAGACTAGGGTCCTACCGTAAAAGAAATTCAGTCCTAGAAATGCAACCCTAGGACTGCGGCCCTGAAACTGCAGTTTCTCTATTGCAGGAACATTATATTGTGTGCTTGCTTTCATCAGGTGGACACAATCTGTTGGACATGTAAAAAGGCAACTGAGTGCTTTAAAAGGTGTAATTTGTTTAGCTCATTATGCTGCTCCCAAGTGGCTAAAACAATCACTTGATGCAGCTTTAAATTAACAGACCAAAGTTTTAGTAGCAAAATAAACGTATCAAAAGTATCAAATGTAAAAGTACACTTCCAGAGTGATAGGATATTTATTTTATTATTGGATCTTTTTTTATTGATGCATTGGTACACAGCCTTTTGATGTTCGTATAATATATATAATATGCATATTATATATAATATGCATATGTACATAAAATAAATCTGCAAAGTAACTGGAGATAAATTTGTGAGACTGGGGGGGGAAAGGGGACTGAGTATACAGGGCCCTCATCTGAGGATGGCTGACAAAGATCCTAGAATAAATTCCTGTGGATTCAAAAAGCAGGGGCCTATAGAGAATGCCTATGTGCAGGGTCCAGAATTTTGCACTACACCCTTGAAGCCTATTACTGGACTTTTGTCAGTTCCAATCAGCTGGAAACATCTGGGCAGTAACAGTATAAAAATAGTCACTCTGTCCACGATAACCTTGACCAAAACATTCTGCAGGCCCAGTGGCTCAGCTCACAGACCAGTAGAACAAAACTGTGGTAATACTCTCCCAGGTGTTAATGTGTGGATGTAATCTTTCTCTCTGCGACTGCTGTAAACAGCAACCCGTTCTTATCAGAAGCGTGGAGTCCTAACTTTGGCCCCAAAGTTTTTGATGATGTCGACTCACCGGGGACAATCACTGTCACGCACAGTCCGCTGTGCTCAGACCAGTGCATTACCATGTCAGTAGCATTTAATGTTAAATAGATAAGGCTGCACTTGACAGAACTAGTTTTATATGACAGATTGCTTTATTCCCATTGCAGACAAATAGCTTCAGCATCCTGGCCTTCATCACTGTCGGTGAATAATGGCCGCTTCTCGGATACGCATTAACATTAACACTCATTCTGCTTTTATCACCTTAGGAGGAATACTCAATAGGCATAATGCAAATGTATTCATTCAATATTCATCCAGTGTTAAATGTGTAGTGTTTATATGCAATGAGCAAGGCAGGAAAAGATGCACAATAAATAATTTTAAAAAGTTGGATTTTTACCCAAAAACATTTTGGTATGAGGCACATTAGATTTATTTATATCAGTAGGCTGTTTTTAAAAACTGGGAATTATTTGTAATGTATGTGTAATGTATTTATTGATAGATGACATTATGACCTGAAAAATGATTCTGACTCATCAGCCGCATGGTGCAATTGAGCTAGGGATGCACCGAATCCAGATGTTTGGGGTTCGGCCACTGGTTAAGATTCAAATCCTACTCCCATCTTCAGTCCATTAACACATTAATACATTAATGAAGTAAACAAATGGTTAACACAGGTTTTTAGCTGTGATTGTCCTTCCTTTGCCGTACCTGAAGTTGCTGCATTTTGGCTGCTGTCTGTAGATTCTTTCATGCACAATTCATATTCTTTAGGATGTTTCATATGCAAATGTTTTAACAGCGGCAATGTTGTGTATTGTTTAGGGTCCTTGCCACCACGAGACAAATTGGCTTTGCAAATTGAACATATAGCTCGCCTTGAATCGCCTTCTTTTGACTGAAAGTACTGCCAAACAACACTTGTTCTGCTCACAAGTTCCATTTTCACTTTCTCACAGCCTACTGCATTGAACTGTCCACCTACGTAAACACCTTCCCGTAATCAACGGCGCCGTCATTACGTCGACCAGCGTAGCGAGCGTAGTGCAAGCGTAGGGTTCGGTGGAAAAAAATTCTAAGGCAGAAACTGAACCCCGTCAAAAAGCCCAATATTCGGCCGAATCCTGGATTCGGTGCATCCCTAAATTGAGCTGACACACAAACACAAGGAAACAACAAACTTAATAGTGATAACAACCCCTCCACCTCTGACTGTAATATGATTCCAAATTCAAAACAAAGAAAACTAATAAAGAAATACAATATTGTTCTTTGCTAGGGTTCCTAATGGTCCCTTTTTAATTTCCTCTTGTTAATACTGCAAAATGAAAAAAATAAACGAGACTGCCTTACTGTTTTAATTATAAAGAATATTGCAGTGCAATTTAAAAAAATGATTAACTACACACTTGGCAGCACAGGCCTTATACTGTAGAGTAGTTTTTAAACTGCTTTCAAAAGCCCAGTAACGTATAATGTTTGGTACAGTAACTGTAAAAAAAAAGGAGCTTTTTTGGTAAGTAACACAGTAATGCCACTTATCACAAATCCTGTCATCAATTGCTACCCATATCCATTGCTAACAAAGCTTCTGCCTGATCTTAATGACTGAGGTGTGGATAGAGACTTTTTTGAAAAATGACTGCTATTGTGCATGTTGAAATGATTGTTAACTTTAAAGGAACACGCAGACTTATTGGGACGTTCGCTTATTTACCGTAACCCCCAGAGCTAGACAAGTCGATACATACCCTTCTCATCTACGTGCGTGTTGTAACTCTGACGGCTCCACCGTTAGCTTAGCCTAGCACATATCCTGGAGTTAACTGGTTCCAACTAGCCTACTGCTCCGAATAAGTGACAAAATAACGCCAACATGTTCCTATTTACATGTTGTGATTTGTATAGTCACAGCGTGTACAAATAACGTCACATGAGACACAGCCATCTTCTAACCATATATATAAACTGGGAACTACATTCTCAGAAAGGCGAAGCAGTGTTACTTCTGCTACTTGGGCGGAGTGATATGCGTGCAGCACCTGAGAAGCCAAGAGCTTCTATTTATTTTCAAAACGGACACAAACCCCGGCTCCTGGGTGAAAGTCCTGTGTTTGTTTGACCCATCCACCACCCCAACCTGCCTCTTTACGTAGAGTTTGGCTCTTATACTTTGTCACATTACTTCCTGCTTTGCTACCGTCATAATCACTGCGGCCATAACTTTGTAAATTATAGAATGTGGTCTAGACCTACTCTATCTGTAAAGTGTCTTGAGATAACTCTTGTTATGATTTGATACTATAAATGAAATTGAATTGAATAGAGAGTGCTGCCACTATTAACATAAAAAATGGATCATAATTGCTGCTTGAACAAACAACTTATGGTGTCGTTTTTCGTGGGAGGACATATATATGAGACATATGAAGAGATGGAAGAGATTGAAAGAGTGAAGAATTTGCTACTTTATAATAAAAATTCAACATTAAACCTTTTTACCCATTGATGGGTTGAGCTGATAGCTTATAAGCCTATTTGCTACAAAGTATTTTTTTTTTAAAGTTGGTTTCAGTATTCAACAACTAAAAATACCTAAAAACATGCTTTCCTTTTTGTTTGCCCTTTCCCTGGATGTGAAAGTTGGATGTGCTCAATATGCTCTCAGCCCTTTAGCCAATTACCCGAGCAGCAGATGACCCAGGAAATGAGCTGATATTCTATTCATGAGAAGAAAAATACACTTTGCAGAGCAGAGCCGAGATCAAGTCACCCCAGTGCAGATCCTCATGCTCGATAATTGTCCCTCATTTAAGTTTTATCTCATTTAGATATTCCAAAATCAAACTTCGTTTTGTAAAATTTTCCTGGGCTATTGTTGGGTTTGATGAATGTTTCAGAGTGCTAAAAGCTGCAGGGCTTCTTACAGAGGCAGGCCAACATTGTTAAAACTTAATTGTAACAGTAAATGCATTAATCAGGAATTTAGTGAGGGAGGGACAGCCTGTAGAAAATAACAGCTTGCATTTGGCCAGCTGCAATTTGTTTCCTACTTTCAATCAAATGAAGGGCTTGACTTTAAAATTAGATCTTCAGGGGCACCCTGGTAGCTCACCTGGTTAAGCATGTGTGACGGTAGGGATTATTGCCGCCACCTTGTAGGGGTAACTAAGTACTTAACCTGAGGAGGACTCAGTGGGACTGGATCTAGGTCCCCCACACCCAATGCCTATGGCCTCAGTGTTAGAATAAATGAGTAGGTTGTCCACTGGTTAGCAGCCTGGGCTAACACCAGCTTCTTAGGCAGAGTAAAGTGGGCTTCAGACTTTATGGTGGCCACCTGAAGTGTGTGCAGTAAATGCCGAATGGACCTGACACTGCCCCTTGCTTTACTTAAACCCAGCTAAACAGGTGAGGCGCCCCTAACCCCAGGTAAGTAATATATGCATATAAGGTAATGAAACATGAAACAAAATGCATTGTATGAACTTAGGGATAAACACTTGTGTTCACTGTTTAAGTTCACTGTTATCAATGGTCAATAATGAACACAACCTTTTTCATTAGAGATAACATACATTATAAGAAACCAGCATGCGTTCAATGACACTGTTTAGGCTATTTAAGGCCACAAAGCTAACCTTTCACACAGGACATGACCCTTCTCAAAATATGATTACCTCACAACAGGCATATAACATGAAAAACATTTAAAAAACACTTTCCTTTCCAGTGTGGGTGTTGTCAATATGAATGAGCTGACAGTTTCTCTTTCTCAGTCTCCAGCAATATGAGTGGACGTGTGTATATGTTGAGCACAGGTGTATGTACCAGCACCTTTGCTATACAGTTCAGTTCAGTTCACTAGGCGCTGAAGTGGTGTATGTGTGAATGCACGGGATGCACGTATATAGCAGTCTGATGTCCCTTCCAGTGCAAATGGGTGTGAGCGTGTGTGTATAAGAGCACAAAGGCAGCGGCAGTTAGTCCAGTCCACAGTTCGGTTCTAATGCGCGTGTGTAAGAACACAAACGCAGCACAGCACCAGTAAGTCCAGTCCACAGTTCGGTTCTGACAGCGCACAGTATCTTGTTTTGTCAGTGTTAATAGCAAAGTGTGGTGCAGATATTACCCACAAACAGCAGAGATTGCACTTGAAGGATGTCTGATGGCTGGCAAGGTAAAGCTAACCTTTCACACAGGCCATGACCCTTCTCAAAATATGATTATCTCACAACAGGCATATAACATGAAAAACATTCCCATTGTTAACTTCAACAGTAGTTAAAAGAGCTGACAGTTTCTATCTCTTTCTCAGTCTCCAGCAATATGAGTGGGCGTGTGTATATGTTGAGCACCAGTGTATGTACCAGTGCCTTTGCTGTACTGTTCAGTTCAGTTCACTAGGCGCTGGTGTGGTCTGTGTGTGAATGCACGGGATGCACGTATATAGCAGTCTGATGTCCCTTCCAGTGCAAATGCGTGTGAGCGTTTGCGTGTGCGTAAGAGCATGAGTTAGTCTAGTCCACAGTTCGGTTCTGACAGCGCACAGTATCTTGTATTGTCAGTGTTAATAGCAAAGTGTGGTGCAGGTATTGCTCACAAACAGCAGAGATTGCACTTGAAGGATGTCTGATGGCTGGCAGGGTAAACTTCCCAAAGAACTCGTCGCACCCGGGGAGGAGAAGCCGCCGTTTTCCCTCTGCATGCAGGATGGCCCACAGCTACAAACTTGAGATAACGTTTTCCCACGCAGTTCACACACGGAGTGGGGGAGGGGTGGCTGTAACGTTCCAACGCAGCACTCCTCCATATCCACAACGTTTAAACTAGCTCTTATTAAACAAAACTCTTGTAAATTAACTTTAGCACTTCAAGCGACCTAGACGACATGAACACTAGCAGTAGACTCCCACTTGAATGCTCTTCCAGCCGTCTTCCTCTGTGTAGCTAGTCTGTGTCTCTGCAGCTCAGTTAGAAGCTAAAGCTAACACTCACTTTGATTCACTGGAACTAGGTTTCGTCGCTCACACTATCAAAGTAAACAGAAAACCTAAACGTAACGGCATTACTGACTTTAGGACACTTTATATGACCACTCGATAACTCTTAAAAGTATAACTTTAGGCGCAGCAGTGTAGCTAGCTCCACAACGCTACCGCTCTGTTCTGGCAGCTCCAAGGGGGCAGGCTTCTCTCCTCAGAGCGAAGCCGTGATGGCGCCATTTTATGCTAACCCTATCCACCCCCCGTTAGCATTCCATTGACTGCCATTCATTTTGGCGTCACTTTGACAGCCAATAACTTTACATCTGAAGCGTTTAAAGACTTCATTTGTCCATTGTTTATTTCTAAAGAAACACGACAATGTATAAAAGGCTCTATTACCTTGTACCTCACGTTATGGCTCCGTAGCATACGTTTTTATAAAAATAGGCTAACGATTGTGTCATAACCACGCGACTTACTGTCACATAGTAGAGGAATTACCGTACAGTACAGGAGAAGCTCGCAGGCTGTTTCGACGTACATTAGCTGTTTAGTTTAATTACTAATTAAAGCATTTTAGTTAGCAATAATTAGCCTGTGCCTATGTTATCTCCTTACATATACCTACGCTCTCCATCTCTGCAAGATTGGGAATGATTGAGATTTCTCTTGGCACAGCTACCAGAAGACTTACAACTTGCAGACACGTTTCTCACTTCACATCTACGGCGGGAAGCTCAGTTTGCAGCTGCGCAGTAACGCTCAGTGCTTATAATAGACTTCACTTGTCTCCGTCAAAAACAGCGGAGTCACTGGGTCCATTTTATATACTGTCTTTGGGCAGCTCGTCCGAATCACGCTCTGACTGACTCTTCCCGTGCAGCCTCACCTGCGCGTTCACTTGAGCTCAACTCTTAAAGGGCCAGCGAATATTTGTACCCGCTACACATGTGCCCCATGTACTCAGTCCTTACCGCAGCGGCGCGGTTTCGATTCCGACCTGCGGCCCTTTGCTGTATGTCATCCCCAAGTCTCTCCCACTTTCCTGTCTTCAGCTGTCCTATCCAATAAAAGCCAAAAAATAATCTTAAAACTGAGACCATCTTGTGGTGTTTTGTAAGGGTTAAAGATGCAATATTATGGTCATTTTCAGGTTCATAATTGTATTTTAAGGTTGTACCAGAATAGGTTTACATGGTGTAATTTTCAAAAAAAACACCATATTTTTGTTGTACAGCACAGCTCTCTCTTACGGAAGCCGAGAACGGCCATTGATTTTTTTTTTTTTATGCACTGTTATCTCGTGATAACGACTTATTAATTCGTTATCTCGATATAACAAAGTTTGTTTTCTCAAGTTTTTTTTGTCTCGAGATGTTTTTTTTTATGGATTTTTTATTTTTTGCCTAAGACACCCTTCCATTTAAACCGGGGAATGGGGCACCATAAGCGGATAGAGGTCTGCCGTTTCTCCCTCCTCTTCTCCGGGTTAAATTGAAGGCTGTTTTAGTGGGATTTTTCCCAAGTATTTGACCGGAGAAGAGGAGGGAGAGACGGAAGACCTCTATCCACTCATGGAGCTCCTTCCTCGGGTTGAATGGAAGGGTGTCGTGGTAGGATTTTTCCCGAGTATTTGACCGGAGACGAGGAGGGAGAATAGGCAGATTTCTATCCGCTTATGGAGCCCCATTCCCCGGTTTAAATGGAAGGGTGTCTTAGGCAAAAAAAATTAAATAAATCCATTAAAAAAAAACATCTCGAGAAAACAAAAAAAAAACTTGAGAAAACAAAAAAAAATCTCGGGAAAACAAACTTTGTTATATCGAGATAACAAATTAATAAGTCGTTATCACGAGATAACAGTGCATAAAAAAAGAAAGAAATCCATGGCCATTCTTGGCTTCCGTACTCTCTCACTGCTGCAGCTCCTCTTTTCACCTTGTGTTCAGGTCTTCAGGTTTTAGCTGACAGAGTGAATCATCTTTCCTTCTGTACTCTTTGATTCCACTCGCACATGCTCAGTAGCTCAGATCGTAGATCATGTCAGTTAGCTCCATAGACAGTAAAAGAAAGGTTGTTTCTCCAACTTTGGTCAGTTACAAGGCAGGATTAGCCGGGAGACTTCTTCTAAAGGAGGGCGCACATGTAAGTACTTCTTTTGTAGATTATGGTGAACTTGTGTGTGTTGTAGCAGTGCTTTGCCATTGAGAACGAGCTAGCATGCTAACGCTAGCGCTAGCATGCTAACGGTTGTGTTTAGCCCGTCGTTTCGGCTAGTTACGTAACAAGCCCTGCAGATTTTGAACAGCTCACCCAGAGACTTAAGGCAGGACACATTCAGAAACCCGCATCTCACTCAAAACAGCATGGATAGATTTTTTTCCAAGTTTGTATGCGTGTGGAAGCACCAGAGACACAAAATAACACCCCAAATCCCAGAAAAAGTGATGTTTTCATAATATGGGCACTTTAAGTACAAGCCGAGAGACATTTATAACCATAGATATATATAAAGCCTAGATGTCTCGTCCGCGCTGCTAGCCAATGGAGGTCGACGTCCGCACCTGGCGGCCATCTTACCACAGTCAGCTCGCTCACTCATAACATTGTGTTTTAATGGTGCATGTACTTTCTTACCGATTTTCAAACGGTTTGGTTTGTTATACACGTCAGAGATGTAGTTATCACATACTTATGAATAATTATAACCATGGACTTCTATATGAAAATAACATTAAACAGAACATATAGGTACCTTTTCTGTTGCTGGCCACCTGACATCAGAAATGCCCCTTCAATTACAGTATTCAAAATCAGGCTCAAAACACACCTATTTACATTAGCCTTCCCTGTGTTTTAATTGTATTACCCTGTTATGTCTGTAATTAAGTGTTTGTCTCTTGATGTCATCTTAGCTTAAATCATAGAGTATGTGTATTTATTTATTGCATTATTCTTTAGCTAATGCTCTATATACAGCACTTTGGTCAGTGCAAGCTGTGGGTAAATGTGATCTACTTACTTACAATGAATATACACACGCACAAGGTATTTGTTATTTATGTTAAATCAATAGGCTACTAAAACTGTGTACAGAATGGCAACATGAGATATATATCCTTTTATAATAGGAATATTACTAATATAATAAAAGCCTTTGAATTATTACATAGTTATTTTAAACATGTTTAAACTATTATAAAAGTGACATTTATTTGCAATTTTTGGGGGGCATTTTAGGCCTTTATTATGTAGCACAGCTGAAGATGTGAAAGGGGAGAGAGAGGGGGAATGACATGCAGCGAAGGGCCACAGGTCGGAGTTGAACCTGCGGCCGCTGCGACAAGGGCTAAGCCTTTGTATATGGGGCACACGCTCCAACAGGTGAGCTATCCAGGCGCCCCAAGCTTTGCAATCTTAACATTGAAGTGACTCTGACTAAAATATTTCACTGTTGTTTTATTGAATCACTTCTTACTTTTACCTTAGTATATGGTTTACTGAACCAAAACCACAAAAAAATTACTTTGAGGATAGTGAAAGTGTGTGGGAAAATTGCAGGCACTACTCCGATCTCTCCAATTTATTTAAAGCGAGGGTTTTAAAGAAGCATAGTCAATTTTAGCAGACTACAACCACCCTCTGTCACAGGCATTTAATTTGCTCCCCCCCTATGGCCATAGGTACAGCCTTCCTAGTTGCAGGACTAACAGATTTACAAACTCTTTAATCCTTATGTTATTTTTGTTGTTGTTGTCTTTTGTAATGATTGTATGTTGGTTGCTGTCTGTATCACAAATTGCCCCTCAGGCATAATAAAGACTACCTTACCTAATGTCTTACTTATATAAGTAATTGTTTTCGAAAGCGTAATTAATATTTGCTTTCAGTGTGTGGTAGTTATCTTACAATTTTCTGCTTTCTGCTTTTCCTCCACTAAATTTCAGGGGGAAATATTGTACCCTTTTCCCCACTACAGTTATCTGACAAGTACTAGTAACTTTACTCAAGTAGCTTACTACTATACGTCACAAGGAGCAGTAGACAGCCTGTGAACACAGTTGTGTAATGTCTGCTGTGGCTCTGGAGGAACTTTGTCTAACAAAATAACCCTTAAAAAATAACCCTGATGTTATACTGATGTCACATGGGTGATCTTATTTTATTTTATTTTTTGTATTTTATTTATCCTTTATTTAACCAGGTGAGTCTCATTGAGATTAAAATCTCTTTTACAAGAGAGACCTGGCCAAGATGCAGCATAAAAACAAAGAACAGAAAAAAGAAACCAAACACATCAAATATACATATATGTATAACACAAGACCCTGGGCTGAGAAGGTTAAATACAACTTTATAAACAGTTACACTGACCAATGTTTGCCTGCTCCATATCCCTCAAATTTCAACCAAACTGTCTATAAGAAACTAAAGTACCGGTAGTCAGTTTCAACGATTTCTGAAGAAGGTTCCAAGCAGAAGGTGCTGCAACCATAAAGGCTTTTTTGCCCGATTCTGTTTTCTCAGGTTGGGCTCGATAGTTTGTCTGCGTTAGCCTACATTCTAGAGGTGTGTAGTTTAAAAAAAAGAGAGCATCCAATGAAAGACAGTATTGAGTTGCATTATGGCAAACTACAGCACCATTACACAGCATTGCCAGTGGGGTCTTAGACTCTCACCCTCTACAGAACTCTACTTGCAGCCTGTATAAACCACCCCAAACAGAGGGGAGGATATAAAAGAGAGAGAGAGGAGAGAGAGAGAGAGAGAAATAAACAAATAAATAAATAAAGCAAATTGAGAGGGAGAGAGAGAGAGAGAGAGAGAGAGTGTATTTGCCTGTTGTACACCGGACCACGCCAGACGGTGAGAGCGCCGCCGGAGGAGGAGTCTCGGCCACTGTAAGCGGCACCGGGAGGCTCTCAAACAACGGGACTATTTGTGATTGACAGCGAGCGGGGAAACGGCCGGAGCACTCCGACACACTTCAGTGTAGCCCTTCATGTTCGGCTTTTATACCTAGACACACACATTAACAGACGCACCTACATCAGCCGTGCTTGCGCGTTCACCTGGATAAGCAGAAGGTCGGTTACGCACGGCTTGGGGAATTTGGAGAACACCTCCGGCATTTAGCCTACCTGTTCAGCTGTTCGAGAGCGGCTCAGCCCGGCTAGGCGGGATTATAGGCAGCTGAGATGGCAAGCGGCTAGAAAGGCACGTTTTCAGGTAAGACCCTGGAAAGCAGGCTGGGATGATTGTTGATTGATTGCGCACCAAACACTTGAAGTCATCTCTTCCGCTGGCGTTTCCTGCGGTTTGAGTGCAATTTATTTTAGTCAAACAAGTCCAGCTGACGTGAATGTCACGAGAGCAGCTGCACGCGACTGTCAGGTAATTTTAACAGGAGACCGGAATTTGGAAGATTAGTCTTGCGGCGAGTTTGGTGAATTCCGCTGCTTATTATTCTCATGTTATGTGAATAAACTCCGTATGACAGGCGGGCAGGGCGGTGTTATGCAAGACTTGCAAGTGATAGGCTATGAAATTCCTCAGCATTTAGCGCGTGCGTCATGTGCGCGCGCGTGTGCGTGTTTGCGAGGGATTATCTGTTAATGCTATCTAACACATTGAATCTGTATTGGTTTATTTTGCAACACATGTTTCTGTTCTGTCATTCTAATACAGTGTCATTAAATTTAGAGAGGGAGCCTTAGCAACTGAGGACATCCTCACTCAGCTGTGTGTGTGTGTGTGTGTGTGTGTGTGTGTGTGTGTGTGTGTGTGTGTGTGTGTGTGTGTGTGTGTGTGTGTGTGTGTGTGTGTGTTTAGTACGCGCGCGCGTGTAGGTACGTGTGTTGAGTGTGTCCTGTCTCGCTCACACTTTCAACGTCTCCCACCCCTTTTTTAATCTCTTGTTTTGTTTACCCTTTACACGAGGCAATGACAGCTCACTCTGAGCCAGCTCCCCATTATAAAAACTGGATTTTATAAACTCTTTAACAAAAGAGCTTAGTTTCCATTTCCTGAAATAATTAGGAGCCGCTTTATTTTTGTATAGAAATATTTTTCTATATCTCAGACCTGGACTGACAGCCAATTAAAGCTGGCTATTATATAGCAGCATATGATGAGTGGATACTTTGAAAATACACTGCACAGCCAGGCCCAGAATATAAGGGTGGGAGATAAAAATAGTTTATTCAAAATAACTCACACACAGGGATAAAACAGTCTATATATCAAAGCAGATGAAAATAATTTAAAGTACAATAAGGCTACTATAAACCCACTATTGAGTCCCTTTGGGCATATTGATACCACACAGTGGGAGACAGAAATAATATATAAGTACAATCAGGTTACTATAAACCAACGTGAAAAGCATGAGTTTAAAGTGACCCCACTAAGACATAAACATGGTACGTAAGTGGAAACTGTGTTTTACTATAGGAGATACAGCTTTGAGAAAATCAAGAAAATCAATTAAATATTAAAAAAGCTCTGTACAGTCACTAGGGAAACACATATGAAACAAATACAAAAGCACTTCTTATATTTCAGAAAGAGCCATAAAACTTTACAAAATCAAGAAATACAAACCTGTTTGTCATATTAAATGTTAAATTCGGAGATGAAGTAGATTTTAAAGCAGAACTAATCATGGATAACTTAATCAAAATGTTGTTTAAAGGTCCCATGGCATGAAAATGTCACTTTATGAGGTTTTTTAACATTAATATGTGTTCCCCCAGCCTGCCTATGGTCCCCAGTTGGCTGGAAATGGTGATAGGTGTAAACCGAGCCCTGGGTATCCTGCTCTGCCTTGGAGAAAAAGTAAGCTCAGATGAGCCGTTCTGGAAACTTGCTTGTTATGAGGTCATAACAAGCAAGGTTACCTCCCCTTTACGGAATTTGGCCAACCCATGAGAGAGAGACATCATGGCTTTCAAACGAGCAAAAAATACAAATCATGTATAAAGTCAAAAGCAAATTACCACCTGAAAGTGTCCAAGAATTGTTTAAAATGAGAAAACCAATATGACTTGAGAGGAATATGAATGTTAGAGAAACATGCTGTGGACTAATGTAAAAAAAAAAATAAAAAAAAAATGTCTTTCGGTTAAAGCCCCAGGTGTAACGTTTGTAGTTGTTTATTATGAAAATCTGTGTTGCCCTTCACAAACTTGTTCTTTTTTATGAATATTGACCACCACCATCAATTTCAAGTATTCCTATTGGCTTGAAATATTACATTTGTGCATGCATGAACTGGGGTAGATGCTCCATATCCATGCGCCATCTTGAAATACATTAGCCGGTAAGGGACATACAGGACATACTGCTCCGCCTTTCACATTTTCGACTCACAGCTGCTCGTCGCTTCCTGGCCCCGGCAAGTTTGAAGTAGGAAACACGGAGGACCACACGTATTCAAAATCTAAATTTCAGGAACAGGAGTCTTCCTCTTCTCCCAGAATAAGAAAACAGATATTGAAAAGAGCAAGAGACTGGCGTCATCAGAAAAAAGAGTGAACCAAATCCCAACTAGTTAATTATCCTCTGGACTGCTGCAGTCTCCTTTTTTTTCTCTCTCTCCTTTCCGTCGGGTGTCGCGCGTGCCCGCTCGTGGTGTGAAGCGTGCCTCCGCGACACTGTCCGACATGCACTCCCAACAACCACGTCTGATTGACGGCCTTTTGTACACTTTCGCTTTTTGAAGCGTGGCGGCTACCGTAGCTGCAATACGTACATTCAACTGCGTGGCGAGAGAGAATTGATTGCGATGCATTATCTCAACGCTAGATGGGAGTAATTCTTACACAATGTAGCTTTAAATAACTGAATTTATGAAACTGTTTTAGAGACAAACTGAAAATATGTAGCTCACTTTAAAAAATATATATAAAAGATGTATTAGTAGGGACTGCTACTATTTAATGATTATTTTTTGGCATTTCCACCTTTAATCATCTGGACAGCATAGGATATGAAAGGGGAGAGAGAGGGGGAAGACATGCAAGAAACTGTCGCAGGTTGGATTCAAACACTGGATCTCTGCATTGAGTAATAAACCTCTACACATGGGCGCACGCTCTACCAACTGAGCTACCCAGGCGACAAGGAATGTTACTTTTTGAGGTTAAAAGATAGTGTATTGTGAAAAAGGGTAGGCTCAAAAATGTTTGGGGTCTGTAGAAAATCTTGTTTTCTACTGTCTGTTTTGTTGAGAGTAATTGCCATGTTTCTTTTCTTTATTTTATCCCAACTAGTGAATGACAAAGTCCTGCAATTATCGATTTTCTGCTCACACAAAGATGTTCACTGAAATGTCCCCACAGCAGTATCATAGCAGTATCATACAATTTTTTCCATTAGAGACCGACTAGCCAGCTGATCGTTCCACCCTGGATTGTGTGCTTGGCTGTCGGGTACGGTGGCCGTCGTGTTTTTGTTGTTTTTTCAAGCTGTGTTTGTCAGCTTGAAAAAACACGTCGGCTGATAAACGTCACATGCTTAGGAAAACATGAAATGGTTGGGTTTAGTAAAAGAATATTAGGGGAAGGCTTTCTTAGAAAAATAAAAACACAAATGACAAACACAGGACGCAATCTCCGCTCTCCCGGGTGAAAGTCCTGTGCTTTACCCATCCACCATCAGAATATTTCGCTTTTTCTTCAAAAGTCAAGCTGTTCCACTTAGCGCTCCCCCTACAGGTCTGGAGAACTTTCGTTGTGTAATAACTTCCGTTGTGCTGTGTGTATTTGCAGCGCGTTTGCTGAATGCTGCGCATGTGTTGTCAAATTAATGTTGCATTTCTTTTTGCATCGTTTCTATATTTGCAGCGCGTTGATGTATTTGGTTGTGTTGTGTGTATTTGCAGCGCGTTTGCTGAATGCTGCGCATGTGTTGTCAAATTAATGAAGTTGTTTAGATTTGTGCGTGATCACGCGCCTGGCCATTCCTACCGCACCCGATCGCTGCTGGTATGAACAGACAGATTGGATAACATGGGCGCCAAAATTAAAATAGCTTTGCTTCACGGCGCTTTAGGCTATTCACGGCGCTTCCACGCTCGGCGTATTTGGGCTGTGACAAGGGTGTATTAACGAGTCGTGAGTCGTAGTCGTTGCTATGATACCAACAACAAAACAGCGTTGCCCGAATCAGCGGTGGGCCATCAGCAGCAAAGAGTCTGCGGTCTATCTGTTTTAATCCCCGCCGAGGTAGCAGCGGGAACACAGATTGTCCATCTCTGGGGCTGTCAACGTTGTGTCTCAGCAAAAAAGTCGAGGGACCAAACAGCCCCGCTGGCTAACGTTATTGTTAAATAACGCTAATGAAGTTAGCTTGCTAATTCCACCCGACACTGATTAGACATAATGAGCCGAACAAGTTGTCATGTGGCGAAAACACACCACAAGCTATAGCGCCGCAAATAGCCGCGAAGCGTAGATTTGTGCGTGATCACGCGCCTGGCCATTCCTACCGCACCTGATCGCTGCTGTTATGAACAGACAGATTGGATAACATGGGCGCAAAAATTAAAATAGCTTTGCTTCACGGCGCTTTAGGCTATTCACGGCGCTTCCACGCTCGGCGTATTTTGGCTGTGACAAGGGTGTATTAACGAAGCATTAAAGCCGTTCCATGCTTCTTGCGTTCAACAGTGCGGTGCGGACAGCGATATGAAGCAAACGCGGCCTGGCCGACTTTGCGTGGAGGGTCTGCAGAGGGTCTGATCGCCGAGCCACGCACCTCCAAGATTTTGTAATAATGCGGACACTGTTGCATAGACCGCGTTGCAATGATTGGCTATAGGAGAGAAGAAGTCCGTTCTTTGAGCCGGTCTGACCTCAATCGGTATGAAAGACCAGGCGGTTCGTGGCGACCATGCGCACCATCTGCAGTGCCCTGACTGCGCTGAACGCAAGAAGTATGAAACAGCTTTTACTATTTTAGTGGCGGACGGTGTAATAAAAAAAAGCTAGTTTTACATTGCGCCACCTACTGTACCAGAGGTAGAGATACTCCTGTCATTCTTCCCATTCTTCCCTGCTCATGCATACAGGGAGAACTGGCATAACCTGGTTATTGAGTTAACCGGGGTGCATGTAAACACACTGAGTGAGTGTGTTTGAGACCAGTCCTGAATGTGATGCATCTGGAACAAAGGGAAATTCAAGTAATTCACACCTAGGTCCCAAAACTGTACAACTGTGTGTGTGAGGAAAGTCTTTAGGACCCAATACACTAGACTTATCAAGCTGTAAGATGCTTTTATGCTAATACATTGAGCATTTTCCACCACAAAGATGTTGCATGTGTGTGTCAATGAGGGGTCCTTAAATCCAGTGCATTTACTGATGAACTCTGTGTGCTTGTATGACCTAAAATGCATGCATTTGTTCATGACAGTGAATGAATGTGTGTTTTTTGTGTGTGCGAGGCACATGTACCATTGATCGACATTTTAGTAAACTGGCAGTTATCCTGCACTTATCCCATTAAATAAATGTGGCATTTCTCCTCTGTTTTTACACCGGTGGATAGAAGCAGCCATTGTAGCATTTCGATTTTACCCTCCCTGACCTCCATGTGTGTGTGTGTGTGTGTGTGTGTGTGTGTGTGTGTGTGTGTGTGTGTGTGTGTGTGTGTGTGTGTGTGTCTGTGTCTGTGTGTGTGTGTGTGTGTGTGTGTATACATGAGTTTCTTGGCTATATGAGAGCATTGAATAGAAGTAAAAATGTTTCACTTCAAGCCATTCATCCAGCCGTTTATCAAGTTTTCCCTGGCTGTAGTTCAGATGTACATCACAAGTAGTTATTACTAGATTTTCTAAAATATGCCTTGAATGAGTTATTCAAACAGCAGCTATTTTAAATTCACATCACACAATAAAAGAGTCTAATCTCTACCAGCGCAAATACAGCCCAGCTGCCATAGTGTAAGATTCACATCATACAGCTACAGAATATTTTATTTATTGATTAATGTGTCAATTATTCTTTGAATAAGCAACTTGTTTATTCTGTAAAATCTAAGGAACATTATGTAAAAAGGCCCCATGGTGTATCTTCAAATCACTTATTCAATTACCATAAAGATATAAAACAACAACAAAAAGCTGAAAGTCTTCATATTTGAAAACTGATATTAGCAAATGTTTAGCATTTCTGCAATATAATTAACTAGCTATTATCAACTACATTCTAGCCCTGTATACCTAGATGCTAACTATCTAGTAACTTAGCCAACTTCCCTTTTCTGATCCATTTGTCTGGTTTGATCCAATGTTGACTTGCAGCCAGTCTTCTAACCCTGAGCAGTGGTGGAAAGTAAGTAGGCTACACTTACTCAAGTACTGTACTACAATTTTAGGTACTCATTACATTGCAGAGGGAAATGTAGTCAGGCCTACTCCATTACATGTATCTGACAGCTGTAGTCACTAGTTGTTGTTTTTAACACATTACTATTACTACTAATTTTACACACTACACATTTTTGGCTACTTTTGAGTCCTGAAAGGCTGAGGTAAGATAATTTCAACCTGTTTAAACCAGTGGCGTAGGCAGAAATAGTATTTTGGGCAGGCCAGTACAAAAGTGAGTGGGCCATTTTCAAAAAGCTAGCAAAAAGGACAAACTGAAAAAAACAGCAACAATTTTGGATTGACCAGCAGACCGACTTTGCCATTGGCTAAAAACTAATAATTACTAAGTAAGATGGAGATATTTGTGCAGTGCGAAACATAATATTATTATTATCATATAGTAGTAAAATGCTGCTTACTGCAGAAGGTTTAGGTAATAGACAATCCAGTAATATATTATATTGAAACACTCTGCATAATAAGTACTTTTACTTTTGATTCTCCTCTTTGATGATAATACTTGTTTACCTTAACTTAAGATTTTGAATGCAGGACTTGTAATGCAGTGTTTGCACTGTGTGGTATTGTTACATGTAAAGGATCTAAATACTTTTTCCACCACTGACCCTAAGCATGACACAAGTTCAAAATGGCAGAATCTCAGCTGGGGTTATAAGGTCAGCGAGTCCTTGAATAAGTCATGAAACTCTGAGTAATATCCAAAGTGAAGCATTACTTTGACTAACAGTCAGGAAAGGACCGTCCTCATAAGTATAGTCATACAAATGTGTGTCAGGCTGTGTGTTTGTCCTGTATGATGCTTCCCAGGCACCAGGTGCACACTGGGATTTGCCACACTGGGTCAGCTCAGCTCCACTCACCTCATTATCCTCTTTGGACAAGGACGGACGTAATCTCCCCCCCCCCCCCCCCCCCCCTTTCCCTCCCTCTGTCTCACTCTTGCATCATCTTTCTCTCTTCTCTTTTTCTACCTTTCTCTGTACCTGAATCTTGTTCTATTTTTGTCATCTCTTTTTTGTAGTTGCTATTTTTCCCACTGTCACCCCACCCTCTCTTTCTCTGTTTCTCTCGTATTGCATAGTCTCTCCATCCTCTGTCTCTATTTGTGTGGATTGATTAGTCTAGTCATTTGTTACAGTTGTTAGGTGACAGAACCCACTCACCACGCTTGGTTTGGTGGGTTAGGTGATGGTTCTCCGGGAACCATCACCTTATCGTGGTGGAGAGGTTTGGGTGTCCCTATGAACCTGAGGGCTGTGTTGTCTGGAGCTTTGTGCTCCTGGTAGGGTCTCCCATGGCAAAGTGGTCTCAGGTGAGGGGCCAGACGAAGAATGGTTCAAAAAACCCTATGAAAAAACGAGGAAGGGATAGAGAGACCCTGCCCGGAGGAAGCCCGGGGCCCCCGTCTGGAGCCAGGCCCAGAGGGAGGGCTCGTCAGCGAGCGTCTGGTGGCCGGGTTTGCCACGGAGCCCGGCCGGGCACAGCCCGAAAAAGCTACGTGGCACCTATCTCTCCAGCCCATGGGCCCACCACCTGTGGGAGGAACCGCTGGGGTCGGGTGCGCTGCCACACGGGTGGCGGTGAAGGTCAGGGGCCTCGACGGACCAGACCCGGGCAGCAGAGGCTGGCTCTGGGGACATGGAATGTCACCTCGCTGTGGGGGAAGGAGCCGGAACTTGTGCGTGAGGTGGAGCGCTACCAGTTGGATCTGGTGGGGCTTACTTCTACGCATAGTCTCGGTTCTGGAACCGTACTCCTGGAGAGGGGTTGGACTCTTTTCTTCTCCGGAGTTGCCCAGGGTGTGAGGCGCCAGGCGGGTGTGGGGATACTCACAAGTCCCCGGCTGAGCGCCGCAACGTTGGAGTTTACCCCGGTGGACCAGAGGGTCGCCTCCCTACGCCTGCGGGTTGTTGGGGGGAAAACTCTGACTGTTGTTTGTGCATATGCACCAAACAAGAGTTCAGAGTATTCGGCCTTTTTGGAGACCTTGAATGGAGTCCTGTATGGGGCTCCGGAGGGGGACTCCATAGTTCTGCTGGGGGACTTCAACGCACATGTGGGCAATGACGGAGATACATGGAGAGGCGTGATTGGGAGGAACGGCCTCCCTGATCTAAACCAGAGTGGTTGTCTGTTATTGGACTTCTGTGCTAGTCATGGATTGTCTATAACAAACACCATGTTCGAACATAGGGATGCTCATAAGTGTACTTGGTACCAGAGCACCCTAGGCCGAAGGTCAATGATCGATTTTATAATCGTTTCATCTGATCTGAGGCCGTATGTTTTGGACACTCGGGTGAAGAGAGGGGCGGAGCTGTCAACTGATCACCATCTGGTGGTGAGTTGGGTCAGGGGGTGGGGGAAGACTCTGGACAGACCTGGTAAACCCAAACGGGTGGTGCGGGTAAATTGGGAACGTCTGGAGGAAGCTCCTGTCCGACAGACCTTCAACTCACACCTCCGGCGGAGCTTTTCGTGCATCCCTGTGGAGGCTGGGGGCATTGAACCTGAGTGGACAATGTTCAAAGTTTCCATTGCTGAAGCTGCGGCAGGGAGCTGTGGTCTTAGGGTCTTAGGTGCCTCAAGGGGCGGTAACCCTCGAACACCGTGGTGGACACCGGTGGTCAGGGAAGCCGTCCGACTGAAGAAGGAGTCTTTCCGGGATATGTTATCCCAGAGGACTCCGGAGGCAGTTGCAAGGTACCGAAGGGCCCGAAGGACTGCAGCCTCTGCCGTGAAAGAGGCAAAGCAGCGGGTGTGGGAGAAGTTCGGAGAAGACATGGAGAAGGACTTTCGGTCGGCACCAAGGCGCTTCTGGAAAACCGTCCGCCACCTCAGAGGGGGGAAGCGGGGAACCATCCAAGCTGTGTACAGTAAGGATGGGACGTTGTTGACCTCAACTGAGGAGGTAATAGGGCGGTGGAAGGAGCACTTTGAGGAACTCCTAAATCCAGCTGATGCGCCCTCTTTGTTAGAGGCAGAGCTGGAGGATGACGGGGGATTGTCGTCAATTTCCCTGGTGGAGGTCACTGAGGTAGTCAAACAACTCCACAGTGGCAAAGCCCCAGGGATTGATGAGATCCGTCCAGAAATGCTGAAAGCTCTGGGTGTGGAGGGGCTGTCTTGGTTGACACGCCTACTCAACATTGCGTGGAAGTCTGGGACAGTGCCTAAGGAGTGGCAGACCGGGGTGGTGGTTCCCCTCTTCAAAAAGGGGGACCAGAGGGTGTGTACCAATTACAGGGGTATCACACTTCTCAGCCTCCCTGGTAAAGTCTACTCCAAGGTGCTGGAAAGGAGGGTTCGGCCGATAGTCGAACCTCAGGTTGAAGAGGAACAATGCGGATTCCGTCCTGGGCGTGGAACAACGGATCAGCTCTTTACTTTAGCAAGGATCCTGGAGGGAGCCTGGGAGTATGCCCATCCAGTCTACATGTGTTTTGTGGATCTGGAGAAGGCATATGACCGGGTCCCCCGGGAGACTTTGTGGGAGGTGCTGCGGGAGTATGGGGTGAGGGGGTCCCTTCTCAGGGCCATCCAATCTCTGTATGACCAAAGCGAGAGCTGTGTCCGGGTTCTCGGCAGTAAGTCAGACACGTTCCAGGTGAGGGTTGGCCTCCGCCAGGGCTGCGCTTTGTCACCAATCCTGTTCGTAGTATTTATGGATAGGATATCGAGGCGTAGTCGTGGTATGGAGGGGTTGCAGTTCGGTGGGCTGGGGATCTCATCGCTGCTCTTTGCAGATGATGTGGTCCTGATGGCATCATCGGCCTGTGACCTTCAGCACTCACTGGATCGGTTTGCAGCCGAGTGTGAAGCGGCTGGGATGAGGATCAGCACCTCTAAATCTGAGGCCATGGTTCTCAGCAGGAAACCGATGGAGTGCCTTCTCCAGGTAGGGAATGAGTCCTTACCCCAAGTGAAGGAGTTTAAGTACCTTGGGGTCTTGTTCGCGAGTGAGGGGACAATGGAGCTGGAGATTGGTCGGAGAATCGGCGCAGCGTGGGCGGTATTACATTCTGTTTATCGCACCGTTGTGACGAAAAGAGAGCTTAGCCAGAAGGCAAAGCTCTCGATCTACCGGTCAGTTTTCGTTCCTACCCTCACCTATGGTCATGAAGGTTGGGTCATGACCGAAAGAACGAGATCCAGGGTACAAGCGGCCGAAATGGGTTTCCTCAGGAGGGTGGCTGGCGTCTCCCTTAGAGATAGGGTGAGAAGCTCAGTCATCCGTGAGGAGCTCGGAGTAGAGTCGCTGCTCCTTCACGTCGAAAGGAGCCAGTTGAGGTGGTTCGGGCATCTGGTAAGGATGCCCCCTGGGCGCCTCCCTAGGGAGGTGTTCCAGGCACGTCCAGCTGGGAGGAGGCCTCGGGGAAGACCCAGGACTAGGTGGAGGGATTACATCTCCAACCTGGCATGGGAACGCCTCGGGATCCCCCAGTCAGAGCTGGTTAATGTGGCTCGGGAAAGGGAGGTTTGGGGTTCCCTGCTGGAGCTGCTCCCCCCGCGACCCGACCACGGATAAGCGGACGACGATGGATGGATGGATGGATGGATGGATGGATGGATGGGTTGCTAGGGTAGGGTTGGTGGGACGGGAGGGGGTTGAATGGAGGGGATGCCATCCCGCCATCCGTTAAGCTGAGGTGTATTATTATTGTTCTGTCACCCTTGGCGGTCTACCTCTCACCGCCTAATACGCCCCTGTCACATCCTGGGGGACCTGCCATAACTGAGCGAGCAATGCTTAAAACTGTGTGTGTAAAAAGAAGAGAGAGAGACCGAGGAGGGACATGAAACAAAGAGAAGAAAGGTTGGTATCTAACTGGAAAGCAAATGTGAATCAAACTTACGGAGTGTCATTACAAAAAGAAGGTGGCAATCAACTTGTCATGTCATACATTTTGGAGCTGATTCCAATCACGGGGCGGATACACAAATTAATTTTCACTTACGTTAGCATTGCGAGATAGGGCGTTTATGCTGCATGTGGTGTCACAATAATCTGAAAAATGAGTTGCTGACTGCCGGAAAAGTCACACTGCATTAACATTGTGAGATAGGGCATGCCTTGACGGATGTCTTCTAGTTGTCAATGTAATTGTAAGTATAATCAGTACAACTCAAAAAATGCTGGACTGAAAGCAAAAAGTATCATCCAAAAAATCCATTCAGGTTTACTGAAGCACATAGGACTGATTTTCATCTGGTATTAAAATCCGATCTGAGTGATCTGATCACAAGTGGACAGCTCTACAGGCTCTACAGGGACGCAGGATGCATTGATATCTCATCACTGGGACTGCATTCAGAGGTGGTTTATGTCCCCTGTAGTCTATATCGACGGCATTTCATTCCGGAAATTCCACCAGATATCCCTCATTTCCCAGGGTACAAGCGGCCGAAATGGGTTTCCTCAGGAGGGTGGCTGGCGTCTCCCTTAGAGATAGGGTGAGAAGCTCAGTCATCCGTGAGGAGCTCGGAGTAGAGCCGCTGCTCCTTCACGTCGAAAGGAGCCAGTTGAGGTGGTTCGGGCATCTGGTAAGGATGCCCCCTGGGCGCCTCCCTAGGGAGGTGTTCCAGGCACGTCCAGCTGGGAGGAGGCCTCGGGGAAGACCCAGGACTAGGTGGAGGGATTACATCTCCAACCTGGCCTGGGAACGCCTCGGGATCCCCCAGTCAGAGCTGGTTAATGTGGCTCGGGAAAGGGAAGTTTGGGGTCCCTTGCTGGAGCTGCTCCCCCCGCGACCCGACCACGGATAAGCGGACGACGATGGATGGATGGATGGATGGATCCCTCATTTCGACCGGATTTCGACTGGATGTCCGTCACCTTCCGCTTTCTTTGTGTTGGCATTTTAAATACTCCTTTGGATTAAAGATGCAATATGTAATACTAACAACTAGTGTTTAAAATAGTTACTGCAGTACAAATTCCAAATACTGGAGAGAGTCGTCTCCCCCGCCCCCTCCTCCCCAGACTCGAAGTTCACGGAGGTTGCCAGGCTGAGCCCGCAGCATCCACAACAATGTTGCTAGATGCTTGTCTCACATAGCCAGACATTACTTAACAGCACAGCGGAGTAGCTAACATTAGATGCTGGCTATATTGACAGTCATAAAAGCCCATGTTCACACAAAGCTTTGTATCCATGACAGACACACTTTTTCGCCTTAGAATTACGGTAGGAACCGCTAAAAACATAACAACCTCGCTGTCCTCTCCACCTGACGGACAGACACACTTCCTAATCTTAGAATTACGGCAACAATCGTTAAACACACTGCAAACTCACGGTCCTCTCTTCCCAATTTACAGCCCCCCCTTTCTTGTCTAAAATAACTCACGTTGTCGGCTACGGCCGCTGAACAGGTTACACGTAAGCATGTTATCTGGTCCTCCGGTAACGTTAGCAGTTAGCAGGGTTAGCATGGTTAGCATAGCCAGGACCAGTCGGGATCACTTTACTGGCTGTGTCTCAATTGTTTTTGCAAGTAACCAACTTGGGTATTCTAGCTATATAATTCAATGTGAGTACACAAATGTTGAAATGACATAAAATTCTTGTCCCTAGTAGCCGTGATAAATTAGCCTGAAGCTAATTCTTACCTTTTCAGGAGGAAATAAGTCAACTCGCTGTTCTTCTGGGCTCTAAGCTGTCTCCATCTTTCAAATTCATCTCCAGTATTTACCCGGGGTTTGTTACGTCTCTGGTCACGCAACTGTTAGAAACATGCAGTTTTTTTTTTAGGTCAGGTAGAATCTATCTCTGTTGATCTTGTTTGTTTGTTTGCTGCTTTCATGGCTGTACTAATGTTACAGCTGTAGCACGCTGGGTTTAAGTTTTAACAGGTATATCTGGCAACCCAGCCTGGCTGTCAAACTGAGCATTCGATAACAACACACAGGCCAAAATACAAACAGAAATTCTGTCACCGAACGAAAATTTTAAAAGGAAAAAATACTGGTATTAGCATTGTTGTCAGAAAAGATAGTATTTCAACTTAGCATGTTTCCTTAATATCTGATGACGCATTGGGGTCATTTTTGGATTTATTACAGTAAATATATTACATATTGGACCTTTAACTGTATCTTTGGATGGCTATTTTAGTGACTACCTTACCTATAGGGCAGTTAGCCTATCATCAGTGGGGATTTATATTTGCTAACAATATGTTGTATTCATGTTCAGACATTCAGACAGAAAAAACTAAAAAAAAGAACAATAATTTGGAGGCTTTTGAGGACCACCTAGGGGTCCCAGACCCCTGTTGAAGATCTCTGGTGGAGATTCACAACTAAAACTGATTGCCAGACTACATAAGATTGAGGAAGAGCAATCCTTTATCATGATAGTATTACAGTCTGTTGCATTAGTTTGCAGGCGGCAAAATCCACAGCATGCGCATCTGTGCATTTTCTAAAATGTTATCAGTTGGGTGTGTGTTCGGAAATGAGGAATGAGAGGAAATGAAGGATGATTGTTTGAGAAGAAGAGTTGGGATAAGAAGGGTGAGAAGGGCAAATAGTGGAAAAATGTAGAAAGTGAGAGCATGAATTCCTCCTCGTCTGACCACCTGGCTGAATACAGCAATGAAGCGTGTGTGTGTCTGTCTAGCCAGCCGAATTGAGCCATGGAAAGAGATAAAACCATGAATAGCTTAACGGTTGCCTGTGCGTGTGTGTGTGCTGGCAGAAGCCGTGATTGTATTGACAGCTATCCTTAAGCAGCACTGAGGCCCTTGATAAATCACCTGGCCCCTCATCATGTGAGAGACTGTTTATGTGACAGACAGACTCCCATTAAATCCCCCCAAGCCCTGGTTCTGGGGGTTGTGATAGGGTTAAAAGGAAGGATAATTATAGGAGTAAAGCGAAAAAATAAAGCCTGGTACGGACAGGGTGACAGAGAGAAATATACCATAATCCAGCTGCTTGATCATCTTTTGAAGTAACAACCTGCAACAAATGCCATTTGGCCTCTCTCTAATACAGCACTATAATATAATGAGAGCATGTACATTCTCGATATAGACGGTAAAAATAATGAACAGAGCATCCTTTTCTTGAAAGTGAAGTCAATGCTGTAGTGCCTTAAACCTGCATTATATCTAATTTACAGTAGGGGGCGACTCCACTGGTTGCAAAAAGAAGCCGGCTTGCATAGAAGTCTATGAGAAAATGACTCTACTTTTCACTTGATTTATTACCTCAGCAAACATTTTCATGATTAGTATACTGTATGGTCTCAATCGTTAGTATTCTCAATTAACATAAAGAACATGAACATGTACTAGAAATTTCTAGGAAAACAATGTTCAAGCAATTTAAAATTGTCCTCATGTTTTCAACAAACAGCTAAACAGCATTTCAATATGAATTGATAGAGGCGTGTGTTACAGCGTTTCACACCACCCTTGTTTAGTCCAGTTGAACCGGACCCTGTAGCTTTTACCACCTTGGTGCGGTTCATTTCAGTTGGTGTGAATGCCGGACTTGAACTCTGGTTTGGACCAAACAACTGTTCTTTGGTCCGCCTCGATAAGGGTGGTCTCGAACCACGGTCAAGTGAACTCCGGAGTGGTTCATTACTGGTGTGAACACCATTCGAACCAATCACAGGAAGTGTAACATTTGATGTCATGTTTTTGGTACTGTTTTGCCTGCATTATTCAGTCCCTCCAGAAAAACGCTTTTTTTGTGATTGTTGTGGGCAAAAATTCTTGATTATGCGGCACTTTTTCTTAAAAAAATGCGATGGAATATGCGGGATATTTATGCAATTTTATGCCATGTAATTGTGGGAACTTGCAAAAATTGCGGGAACTTGCGAAAATTGCGGGGAACTTGCAAAAATTGCGGGAACTTGCAAAAACTGCCGTTTGATGAAAAAGAGAACAAAAGTGATTCCCCCAACACCCTGTTCTCATTAGGAGAAATTATGTCACTTCATAACGTTCCCATGGCAACAGGAGAAAATGGCTGCTCTTGTGTGAAGTAAACGCAACATTTTTCAACTTTCTGCTAAGATATATGTGACTTTTTTGCAACAAAAATGCGGGGATTATGAAATCATGCACGCCCTGCATATTTTGCGCAGAAATTGGCAATTTATGTAAATGGACTGTATTTATATAGCGCTTTTCTAGTCTTAACAACTACTCAAAGTGCTTTAACGTAGTAGAGGAACCATCCACCATTCACACACGTTCATACACTGTGGCCGAGGCCGCCGTACAAGGTGCCACCTGCTCATCAGATAAACATTCACACGCATTCTCTGGGTTCAGTGTCTTACACAAGGACACTTCGACATGGAACTGCAGGGCCAGGGATTAAACCACCAACCTTCCGATTGGGAGGCAACAGCTCTACCACTGAGCCACAGCCACCACGTCCGTGGCGGTAGTGCGGCGTATTTGAAAAAAATGTGGCCCCCGCATAAATATGCGGACTTTGGCTGCATGCATGAATTATGCGATCACATAATAAAGTTTTTCTGGAGGGACTGATTATTACATTATGTATTACCCGCTGTGCATATGCACGTCTCGTCCAGTCCTCACAGCCCTCTAAAGTCTGCTGATATGCGCTCCAGATCAACACCAACATGAACAAAACATGACATTGCTTTGTGAACGCAAACTAGAAACACAAACCAGTTGGAAAATCGAAACAAGGTATCATCCTCATAATTGGTTAGATTCCATTAAGGGTTGATAGGACATTCTATGTTAGCATAACTGTGCTGAATCTCTACAATAGTAAGTCTTGTTGCATTAACTGTTAACTGTTAATGTTTGCATTGTAACCACGGATGAATAGACAACTACAAGGATTTCAAGGATGAAAAAGTATTTTGGAGTTCTAAGCAGTGACATTTTTGAATGATTTCTAAAACGAATCATTTAAATGCAACAGACATCGGACAAGGTTTGGCTGATTCATCAGCATGTGTATTACATTAGCGTGTTCCAGTTTGACTGTTTAATGACAGTTGGTATAAAGGCTGCAAAACTGCATCAATCAGGGTTAAAGGTTAATAGAAAATACAAGTAAAAAGATGCAGAAAGACCACAGCAATGATGACTTCACAACATCATCCTTTGCCTTTAACTGCATTGGGAACACTTAACTGTAAATGTTAATTTAGACCGTTTTGACAGTTTCTCCCATATAAACTGTCTCCATTAACACCACAGTGATGGGCTAAAGGGCTTTTGGACCTGGGTGCTACAGTATTTAACAATTAGATGGCTGAGCTCATTCATTCATTATTGAAATGATGCCAGGATGAAAACTAAGGGGGAAGTGTGCCTAGATGGAAACACTTTGCACTGCGCTGCATTTATATGGCCTATTGTATTTTGCTCTCTTCGGGGATCTTAATCGATTTTACAGCATATGGCTTGATAATGTATAAGGCGGTGTGGTGACAGAACAGGGTTCAAAAGCCTTCACAGTGTAAACTCAGTTGGCAAGGAACATAAATTCAACCACATAAAAAAATCCTGTGTGTGTCACAGGCTAAAGCTTAACAATACCGCCATGTGTATCTGCATTTCTTCCTTTCGGTTTTCTTCTGATCAAGGTCAGTGTTTATAGAGACTGGGCCACTAAACAGAGGAGCAATGTCTTTGTGACTTGCTTAAAGGAGATCCTTGCTGCAGACAGATCACTTAGTAAAGGAGGCGCTAACATTATAATTTTACACACTGTCTGCTAGATATGATCTTTATCATTTTGGCTGTTTTGGCTTTAAGACTTGTTTAAATGAATTGAGATATGTCCAACACCTTAAAGGCCTGGTCACACCAGAAAGTAGCACAATGAAATTCATTTGTGCGTCTTCTCAAAATGGATGGTTGGAGGCTTGGTAATGTAGTGATAGGGGCTAATTGGTAAACTACTGTAGCTGCAGAGCTAACGGTTAACATGTTAGCAAGCCGGGGAAATTCTACCGCAAGTCAGTCACAATGGCTCTCAGCATCTTTCTATTTTCTCTGTACTGTATGTTAACTCCCCCTTGGCATTTTCTTCCCGAAGATTCTATTTATCCGTGAACATCAGAATGAGAAAACAATAATAGTGTGATAGCAGGAAATATCAACAACAGTAATATTTTCAAACTTCTCAACAAAATTATTTGTTAAGACTTACAGTGGTGGCTGTGGCTCATGTGGTACAGCGGCCGTCCAATTGGAAGGTCGGCAGTTTGATCCCTTGCCCCTGTAGTATACATGAAGTGTCCTTGGGCAAGACACTGAACCCAGAATTGCTCCAGATGCTGCACCACCAGTGTGCAAATGTGCGTGAATGTCTATCTGATGAGCAGGTGGCACCTTGTATGGCAGCCTCAGCCACCAGTGTATGAATGTGTGTGTGAATGGGGTGAATAGTGCCTGAAGTGTGTAAAGCACTTTGAGTAGTCATTAAGTCTAAAAAAGTGCTATATTCTGCTATATTTCTGTTGGAGTCCATTAATCATTACAGTCTCATGGATAACAAGATCTCCCAGGTCACAAAAGTCTCTAAATACAAGAAGTCCAGGATGGAATTATATATATTGCCACCGAGGCAACCCGCTATGATGTGGTAAACTATCTGCACCACACTGACTGCTACAGAGCATGAAGCTGGACAACTTAATAGAGCAGGTTATTGGTGTCCTTCCCTTATTGGCCAATACCTTAATTGGTACTTAATACTACATGATGGCACAGAAAAAAGCAACCTACTGAAACAGGCAATTTTACAACAAGGAGGCACTCAATGATTATTTAAAGGCACATAATGCTGGCATTTGAACAAATATAGGGAAACTTAATAAGTGCAATTGTTGATGTTTGCAACAAATAAATAAATAGCTTAAAATTGAAGGTAATGTCAAAACAATTTCAATTTATACATATTACGTAAATTCTCTACCATAACTTCAATGATTTTGAATATATTCATCCATCCATCCATCCATCCATCCATCCATCTTGTTGCACCATCACACGAGTCACACAAGAGACAACATGTATCAAATGTATGTCTGTCATTGTTTCTCACCATGAATTCATCGCTTACACTGGCTTAATTGGATAAATATTTTCCATACCACCCTTTTCTGTTACTCAAGGAGCTGCGTTGCTTGTAGATATTTGATGACAGTCTTTGGTGAAATGAAATTTTAACACAAAGTCTGAAATCGTAGTGCACATCTACCATTTATTTTTTTTACACAGCCAATTTAGATTGGATTAGAGACATGGTAATTTGCCCAGTTGATAGTACAAATATGAACAATATTTCTATAAACAGATAGACAGATGATTGTCTGGAAGGATGAAAAGTGGGATGAGATACAAATGTATGTATTTATTTGTATACATTTCTGTTGCCAGGAAAAGTTACAACTTCCTGCCCAGGTTAGTGCAGAACAGAGAGGTAGACGCAGATGGGAGAAAAGACAGGAGAGAGAAGCAGAGTTGAAAGTTGAAAAGAGTTCCCCGTTTGTGGTTATTTATAAAAGAGGTTTTCCCTGTAGATTAAAGCAAAGGCTGCACAGAACAGCTCTGAAATGGAATTTTACATTTCTCTCTCAGTTTTTGTGGGGAGTGTTTTGCTTTGAGGAGTGCTAGTAGAGTTGAATTTGGTTATGATGTTGAATGCAGGCGCTTTTCTTTGGTCACACAATTCTTGTTTTTCCTGCAATGTTGTGGAATGTAGCTATACAAACCTTTAATTTGATGCAAACATTGAACACATTCTGGGAGACCTGAAAATATTGCACTGGCTGTATGAATACAATAGAATTAGAGTAAACAAATATGATTTTATGGTCTAAATTAATGTAGAATTCTCCAACCATTCCATCACTATTCAAATCAAATTACCACTAGAAAAGGCTAAATTTGGTATGTTGGTATGTAAGCAAGCAGGCATTTAAGCAGTAAAATCTCAAGATAAAATCAAGATTAGTTCAAGTTTCAGTTGACATGTAATTGGTAAAAGCAAGTTGAAGAATAAGCACAAAAAGCAGTTGAAATGTGAAGTCCATGCAGGCAGCTGAAATGTCAGTTGACATGTAAGCAGCACTGAACGTTTGTGTATGTGAGTTCTGACTCTGGGCTCTTGATGGTAAATTGGTTATTTTGTGGTCCGCCATGATTTTCTATTAAGACCTGTCCAAACTGGTTGATGTAGATTGCTGAAGGAGGTCACATACTAAACTGACTGAAAACGTTGAAAATCTCATGCTGCAGGAAGTTTTTAGAGGATATCTTGTGGCCAAATATGGGTTGCTAGCATTACTTTGGTGTCTCTCAGTGTGATCCAGGCTAATGTATATTCTGTCTGCTCTAGCGGTGTCCATTGATGGTTAATATTGGCTAACATCAATGTGTGTGTGTGTGTGTGTGTGTGTGTGTGTGTGTGTGTGTGTGTGTGTGTGTGTGTGTGTGTGTGTGTGTGTGTGTGTGTGTGTGTGTGTGTGTGTGTGTGTGTGTGTGTGTGTGTGTGTGCGTGCGTGTGTGTGTGTGTGCGTGCGTGCCCCGTCTGCATCACTCAGTACTCTTCACATTGCTTTTCCTATTAAAGATGATGCTTTTAGCCCCCTGGCCAGCATTCACAATGTTCCTTTGTGTTTGTAAGTGGCGGACTATAGACATACTTATTAGGTATCTGAGTGTGTTTGCAGAGTGAGTGATAGAGATGGACCTTCAGAGGGACAGACAGAGATAAAAACAGAGACAGAAAGGAGAGATGGACAACGAGAGGTGTTAGGGTGAGTGGGGGGAAGAAAGAGAGAAAGTCTGTGTCATGAACTCTGTGTTCAACAAATTGCTTTAACAAAGCGTATCCAGATACATGGTGTAAAGTAGAAGAGAAAGAGGGAAAAGAGAACAAGGATAGAAGAAGTGGGATGGAAAAAAGACCCGCACAAAGACAGGGATGTGGGAGGGATGGATATCAAATCTATGCTGTCACAGGTTTCCCAAATTACCTTGCAGCCCCTGAATACAAAGGAAAGGATGACTCTCTCTCTCTCTCTCTCTCTCTCTTTCTCTCTCTCTCTCTCTCTCTCTCTCTCTCTCTCTCTCTCTCTCTAGAGAGTCTAATAGAGCTGTAATTGGGCCTTAAAAGTTAGGCCCGACAAGGCCCGAGCCCAACAGAATTTGGCCCGAGCCCGACAAGTACATTTTGATTGACAGCTTTTTAAAAGCCTCCAGCATCCATTTTCGTGCTAATTGAAATGCATCACCTGACTGCTCATTTACCACGCAACCCGGAGTGCAAGCCCGAGCCCGGCCCGAGCCCGTGTAAAAGTGATAGAGACTGAACCCAACGGGTTCGGGCAAAGATCTTCAGCTCTAGAGTGTAGCCTCAAAACTGACAGGAAGATACTGTCCTGTGACAAGAGTGGACTTTATCAGTCTGAATATATTATGATAATGTCTCATTATCATCATAATAATTGTGGTTAGTATAAGGAGGATATGACTACAAAGGAAAATATGTTATACAAGTGCATCTGTTTGAATCGGAAAATTCACCTTATAAAGACAGACGTCGGTTTTGCTTTTCCTGCAAGCTTATTGCCTAATTAATAACTGTGCAGAATGCGGACCTTCCTTCCAACCAGCAAGTTCATTTTATTTTCAATTCAGTGTCTTACACAGGCATGAAACTAAAGAGCAATATTGCAAAGGCATCACTAGAACATATGAAATATCGTAGATTAAATCATTTCCCTTTTGTAGCTAAATATATGCAAAAGACCTTTCAAAGTATAAGTTTTTAAATAGGTGAGACACAAGTTTGTTTACATGTGTATGTATGAACGCATGTGTATGCATATGTATATGCATATGTATGTGTATGCTTTTTTATAGACTTACTGTATATCTGTACATAGTATCAAGAAGTTTATGTTTACCTTGTTCAGCTTTGTATTGTATTTCTGTGTATGTACTGTACTTAGAGAGCAACAAAAGGCCGGAGTCAAATTCCGCGTTTGTGTTCACACTTACTTGGCCACTGAAAACTGATTCTAATTCTGATTATTAGATTTTAATATAATTCCAGCAGTTTTTCTAAATTTTTTTAATTTTGTTTTTATTTGACAGTCTTTATCTGCCAATCAAGACAAACAGAGCAAAGCCAGGTTTGTGATTGGCTGTTGCTTTGAGCAATCAGCCAATTGCATAAGTAACTCTGCCCCATTTGTCTTGATTGACAGATAAAGACTTTGTGCCCTTTTGTAAACTGACTAACTTCATGGTTATATCATACATTATGTCTGTATTTATTTATATGATTATTTATATCATAATGTTTTGTTTATTTATTTAATATTGAACACTTTGGGGCTTTGTACTTTGGCTTTGACTCATTTAAAATGTATAGTCGGATGTGTTTAACACTTTCTCACTAAGTAAGTTTGTCAGTTACAATTACATGCACACTACTATCCCATTTTGGATCAGGTTTTTAAGTAATAATAAACCTGGATATGTAAATTACATGTCATTTAGCTGACGCTTTTATCCAAAGCGACTTACATATGTCAGAGGTCGCACGTCTCTGGAGCAACCATGGGTTAAGTGTCTTGCTCAGGGACACAATGGTTGATGTGCCGCAGTGGGAATTGAACGCAGATCTCCCACACCAAAGGCATGTGTCATATCCCCTGCGCCATCAACACCCATATGTGATATGTATACAGGAAACTAAATAATTGGATTACGCTTTGTGAAGCTTACAATTTTTCCAAAGTAGCAGTTACATTTTCCCTTCTGAATTTCCTCTTTTCTTGTTACATTACGTTTTTAAATGTGAAACAAATATAGGCATTAAACATGCATGTCTTTGCAAGTGACTTATTTGTGTTTTTCTGCAGTAACTCTAACATGGTGTGGATGACAACAACAGTTCAATTGTAAATATAACACGTAGCCACGGTTGCTTCTTCCTTATTTCATTCCTGTGATAGATTGAGCCGGGCCGGTGCTTGTCGTGATTCAGCGGCTTGGAACGAAATCCTCATTGCAAACAGATACCATACAGAGATTAGCCTGGGCCGCTGGGAATTTCTAGACAAGATCTGCTTTTGAAAACGAGCATTGTGAACGGATAAATTCTGAAGATTATTCTAGAGTGATTGCCACTGAGTCTGATTGGGGTCCAGATATTACACCGAGCCCTCTCCTAATATAATCTGATTGTGTATTGATTTCATGTTGACTGGTCGATTGACAAGGGCATAAGAGGTTGATTGTCATTTCAGTCAGTTTGTACTTGTTGTGGTGGGTGTGAGTGTGTGCAGCATGTGCGCGTGCATACCTATAAAGAGAAAGCAGGGAAGGAAGGGAGCCTGGAGGAGGGAAAAGAGAGTGTGAGAGTGGAGTGGATCTATTGTATCGACAGGACTGCTTTGCACGTGTAGTGCATGTGTGTAATCATGTTTTTGGCAATGTGTTGAAGGCTGTGCACCGCCAATAGATGTGCCTTATCATGGTGTGTCCTACTGGTCTTAACTAAATGTTGTCTGATGAAATCAATGCTTACATCTTGTTTATGTCTGTATCACTTCATTTTATATATATATATATATATATATATATATATATATATATATATATATATATATATATACATCTTCATCCCCTGTCCTCCATCTCCACCTGCACATTCCTCTATTTCTCTTCTTCTACTTCCCATCCATCCACTTATACTCCCTCTTGACTTTTATTATTTCCCCCCTGCTAGTCACCTGCCTCCCCTTCTATTATTCCAGGAAAGTTGGGCGACAGGCAGCAGTACGCAGAGCACATACTCTTCTCTTTGATACAAAGTAGAGGGTCAGTGTCCTCTCCTCTTCAGATAATATTACCAATAATTCAGGTTGATTTTATATGCAAAAAAGGCCAATAATACGCTAGTCCAAGAGCAGATGCAGATGCAGCAGATTTTTTTCTCCAGGTATTGATTCAGTTTGACTGCTGATATAGGTGGGTTATATTGCCTTCAGCGGTGACAGAAAGTCAATGTTGCTATAAATTTAATAGAATGGCACAGTGACCTTTGAGAAATTAATTGATTATCGAAAACACAATTGGTGGGCACCTGGGTAGCTCACCTGGTAAAGCACGCGCCCATATATAGAGGTTTACTCCTCGACACAGCGGCCGCGGGTTTGATCTGCGGCCCTTTGCTGCATGTCATCCCCCCTCTCTCTCCCTTTTCATGTCAAATGCCCCCAAAAATGTTTTTTTTTTAAATAATAAAAAAATAAGACAATTGGTTGGTTTATACTAGTATATGGTACTTTAAGGTCCTTTAGGTAAAAGCCTCTGTCAAATTGAACATCTGTGTTTCTGCAGAAAGATTATTTGTACCATGGCATTTAGCGTATCTCTTAGGTTTCAAAGAAGACTATATTTGTTTTATTGTTAGTGTAATTTTGGTTAAAAGAAATATTACACAGGTCAGAGAGTTTCTGTTTACATAGATAAAGAGTTCCACAAGTAAGAAACAAATCTAATATGCTGCATTATTATAGGTTATACTATCTAGCAGTATATGAAGTTTGTAGTTAAAATGGTAGTGGTAGAAAGTAAGGAAATCAAAGGTCAGCACAGACTTACACTTACTTTTACTTTGCACTACAGCATGTAAATACCTGGATGAATGAGGCCCATAGAGCAGGGGGCACTAGAGACTTTCGCCGGCCAAGCCGGCTACTGCCGGTTTAGTACTTCAGCTAACTTGAATGGGGATCAAATTATTTAATCGTCATCCTGCTATTCTAGACTCTCCAAATGTTATCAGACTGAATTGATCATATTTTGATAGTGAAAAAAGTAATTTAGCTGGCGTTGTGATGATACAAAAAAAACTATCCACTGATAGGTGTCTTTGGGAAAAAGTATTTTTGGGCCCCATGGCATCATCTGACGGACACAGAAGTTGTAATTCCACCCGTTTTGCCATCATGTGAAGTTGGCTTCAAATACTAGTGCACTTCCTCGGGGCATATATCTGATGGGCTGGGCGTGACTTTATTAAAAACCCACTTCCTGCCTCTTTGGTCACATGACTTTCCCCAGAGACTCTGATAGGGCGATACACACCTCCTCTTATCCTGTAGTCTCCTAAGAAGCTTGATAGGCTGAACCACTTCTTCATTTCCTGTCCTTTGAGTGTTGGGTTCCTTCCTGTTACAGAGCCATCTACTGCCAGATAATGATCTGTCTGAGAGACGGGGAGACGACAGGAGGACAATGGAGTTTCTGTGTGTTTGTGTGCATCTCTCGTTATTGCCGTGTGTGTATGTGTAGCTGAGTTTAGACATGAAAGTGCCCATCAATCAGCCAGTCAATATCTGTGATTACAAGCATTTGTGCCGAGAAAGGGATGGAGAGCAAAAATAGACAGAGGAAGAAAAATGAGACGAAGAGATTAAGAAATCCTGTTGTACTGATTGTGAACTCTGATTCTTCTCTTCTTCTGAGATTCGTACACGTGTTTATACTGCCAGTACATACATGAGTTGACTATATTTATGTTACTCTTGATCTGTTGTTAACTTGACCACAGCAATGGTTGTTTTCCTTGTGTGCAGATTGCTTGTTATGTGCTGCTGATAGTAGAGATCACTCCCTTTGTGTGTGTATGTGTTTGAGTATGTGAGCATCTCTGCCTTATTACAGTACATCTATATCAGTAATATGGGTCTTGCTGCCAGGCTGTGGCTCTAAGAAAACCACTTAGAGATGTCCAGGGAATGCCTGGGACTTAGTGGGGCTGCCTTTGCATGGCTGTAATGCATCTCTGCACACACACAGACATGATCACGACACACAGACACAAATGCAGCAGGAAATGCAGCAAGACTCACATGGACATGCATAAACAAATTGACATTTTCAAATGCTAAAGCTCACTTATCATTTCAGAAGCACTCAAGTTTCAGCTTTGTGTTTCTTGTATAAACTGTGCTTCAGTGCTTTTGAAACGATACTAAGTGAGCTTGTAATTTTCATAAAATGTCTATTAAAATATGCAAAACATTTTTAAGTCTTTTACTTTTCTGTGTGACAAGAAGTCCGCCTCCATTCATTTATTCCATGGGATGCTCCATTGAATTGCAGCTCAATGCATCATGGCAATGGAGGCAGTGGTCGAAATGTAGTAAAAGATAACCTTTAGCTATAGCAGCTAACCGGGCAAGCTACCCACCAGCAGCATCGAGACAGGTTAGGTGAATTAAAACAATGTCTGAGTTGAAAACGCATCTTGTTGTCACGTAAGGGCCCTGTTCATGTTGCACAGACATTTTAATTGCATTTTGTGTCTGTTAAGAGGCACAAAGGCACTCTAAAATCTGCCCTGACAACTGCCGTTTTAGCTCAGTGGAAGCTATTGGAGGTAGCTGCAGCTTCTCTGTGTTGCCTGCACCGATTGGGGTCGGGGTTTTTCAATTGAATGTACACGCGTAATTATAGCGATATAGATTAACGTAACAATTGGCCTGAATTCTCCTTTAAGGAGACAGGTGAATACACAAAAGCAACCCCAAACATACACACACGCATGCAGAGTGCTCCATAGAGAATAAGTGGAGAAGTGGACTGTTAAAAGATTCAGAGCATGGAGTGCCTGGCAGATCATTACAGACCCAGTGTGGGAATTCAGAGAGACTGTGTGTGTGCGTGTGTGTGTGTGTGTGTGTTTATATGTACGCGCATGTGTTTGCGTGGTGCAGCGTAGAAGATCATTATAAGGTCACGGCAGGGGTGAGAGAAAGAGGGCTGGAGGAGAGTTCAATCATAGGTTACCCAATGGAGATCGCCCCTGCAATGTGTGTGTGTGTGTGTGTGTGTGTGTGTGTGTGTGTGTGTGTGTGTGTGTGTGTGTGTGTGTGTGTGTGTGTGTGTGTGTTTGTGTGTGTGAGAGAGAGAGAGAGAGAGGAAGGGATAGTAAAAGAGAGCGCTCAATACTCTGTTTCCCATTGAGAACACCCCTGCAGTGTGTTTGTCTTTGTAAGACAGAACAAGTGGGAGGAAGCACAGGGGAGAGAAAGTGAAAGAGAGTGACAGGGCCACTGTGAGTATGTGTGTGAGTGTGTCTACACTTCATCAACACCTTCATATAGAAAGTCTCACGATAGCTGTGATAATTTTCAGACTCTTTGGTCATTTTTGGCTTTATTCCTGGAGTGAACTTCCAATTCCAGCTATTCCTAAAATACTTAAAACTTGATGTAGTTTGTTCTCTTACAATGAAAAAAAACACAAAACGTTCAATCTATGAAACCCTTGTAGATTCTAAGTTGTAATACTAACACAAGATTAGAAATCCCCAAATGCAATTGCATTGGAGGGATTTTTTTATTCAATACAAGCTCAGTGATATTCTGTGCAGGCAATGGTTTTTCATGGGTAAATGCACTAATTAGTACACCAGAATGCGATCCACTGTGCAAAGGTCCTGGAGCTGCTGCAGAAGTCCCCTTGCTGTGTGTGCGCATGTATTAAGCTCAGTGTTGTGTGGTGTTGTAAACCTGAACTGGAAAAGTACAAGAAAGTGTTTCTCAAATTGACTTGTATCAAATACGATACAACTTTATTGTCAGCCAAGGCTGAAATTCTTTGTGCATCCCTGGGGTAGCTCGTAAACAAAAGAGGACATACACATAAGCATGCATAAGATTGATAACACTAACAGACATGAAACATTACAAATGACATACATTTCCAAGTATTCCAAGAACAAAGAGAACATGTACACCAGAAAATGACATAAACATACACACAGACAATGTCATTGGAGACGTATATCCCTGAGACAGTATTGCACTGGATTTAATGTAGCTGGTTTAACAATAGGATAGATTGATGTATGAAAGAGTTTTTAAGTCTGATGCGGAATGGGGAAATCTCTGGGAAAACTGTTGTTACTGACCACAAGTCATGCAGCACTTTACTAAACCTGGTGGTTTATCTTCTCTGGAATCACCAAGAGCTCAAGAAATTATTTATTATGCACATTACTCAATTACACTGTAACTGGACCTCATAACGAATCAGGGCAGGGCAGAACAATCAAACAGGCGTGACAGCTTTTTGCATATGTGCATTTTTATGCCTTTATTAGAGAGTTTTGACAGTAAAGAGATGACAACAAATGAGGAGAAAGAAAGATGGGGAATGACAAGAAACAAACCTGGCCAGAATGGAACCGTAGACGTTATACAGTTCAGCAGGAATATTCACTTAAAATTTAAAGTAGTCCAGTTACTAAAATTTCCTACCAGCAAAGGTCCAAACCTCATGTCTACATTGCATGCTTAAGCCTTCCCCTATCGCTCTATCAATATCATTTCAACAATATGTATTGTCAATTTTCAAAGAAGTATACTTTTAACATATAGACACATTGAACTTGTATAGCACTTGTATGGAAAGAAAATAAATAACCACTAATCCAATTTATCCTAGCACATGAAGTTATGGCCTAAAATTCAAGTAAAAGAAAACAAGACAGAATATTCAGAATTAAATATATAAAATTTGCCTATTTCATAATAATAATAATAGATTTTATTTGTAATGCACTTTACATTTAGAGCAAATCTCAAAGTGCTACAGTTAAGATCATAAAAACCTGGTAAAAACATCAATATAAAAAAAAAACCAAAAAGAAAGTGCGTCGATTTGCAGGGTTATTTCAAACTGATAAGTTCTGCTGAAAAGAAATGTTTTAAGTCCTTTTTTAAAAGTCTCAGTAGGTTGAGATGCCCTCAGGTGGTCGGGGAGGGCATTCCAAATCCAAGGAGCGGCAGAGCAGAAAGCCCGATCACCCATGGTGCTAAGCTTAATCTTGGGGAGAAGGAGGCGGTTTGAGTTTGTTGAACGGAGGGATCGAGTTGTAATTTGAGTGGTGAGTAGTTCTTTCAGGTATGGGGGAGCATTTCCATAGATGCACTGGTGAGTGAGAAGGGAGACCTTATATTCAATCCTGGCGGAAACGGGAAGCCAGTGAAGTGAATGGAGAATGGGTGTGATGTGGTCGTATTTTCGCACTCTCATCAGGATCCTTGCAGCACTATTCTGGACATTTCAAAGTTCAAAAAGAGCTTTTAGCAGCTCCCTTTCTCATTTTTTTTAAAATTTGTTTCAACTTTGTCTCCTAGAGATGAATTGGCCTGTGATTGCCCTGCCATTCTCATGCACATGTGCACAGTAGCAGCCTGGAACGTTACTTGGTTTTAATAATGTTCATAGCGGAGGAAGCTAACTCACAGCTATAAGTTGATAAAGTACTTTCCATTTCCCCCATAAATATACAGTATACTAAACAATGCACAAAATGTAAAATGTTAAACTTCAATACAATCATTATCGAGCTGAAATTACCTGCCGTATCCACTTTTCTTAAGATGGACTTCTCCCTGTATGTCTGTGGAATATCAGTTAAAAATGATTAATGTAGAAAAGAGCCCTTGCTTATTTGAATCTGAGAGACTGACAGCAAAAACTGAGATTTAACATTGATGTTTTAAATTGCTGAAAAATTGCTAAAAGTGCCGTCGAACTCCATCCATGTTTTGCTGTTAATATTCTGATAGGATGGGACGTTTTCTACATTTGGCCACAGAACTAAGAAAAATAGCCAAGAAAACAGGGAAATGGGCTCTGGATACTCAAGATGCATCATCATGAGTTTCTCTCCGTTTACAACAGTACAGCAATGCATGAAGTGCACAATAAACAACTTTGGATAGTTCATCAAAGAAGATCGCCGTCGAACTGGATTCATTAGTGGGAAATTGACTTGACAAGCGTGACCAGGACTAGCAGCTTATTGATCAGCTGCTGTCATCAGTATAGGTGATTTGTGCTGGCAGTGACAACAATGTGAGGGAAGAGTGGGGAGAGGCAAAGCAGGAGGAGTTGGAGAAAACTGTACAAAATATCAGAACAGCCTGTGCTAGTAATACAAAAGATTTAGCTATACAGGGACTCATTCTTTAAGATTCTTTAAGAGAATGTCAAGAGGTCAACAGTCAAATGAATAAGAGTAGAATTTTGATGTCATTGTATCATTACAAATTATCCCAATTAGAGAAATGCATACAAATTATGAAGAATGATGCAGGACTTTTACTTGTAATTAGAGATGGGCATGATTACTCGACGATCGATAATTGATTATTAAGAATCTCGTCGATCACGTTAATTTGTTATCGATTAAACTAATGCTGGTTGCGTTGCGTAGTGTGAGTCTTGAAGCAATGTAATGAATTTCACTGTGTGGCAGCAATTAAACATTTTACCACCCGGGGGCAATATTTGACTCCATACTATTACTCAGTTACCTGGCTGCGAGTTTCTGTTTTGATTTCAAAAGTAATCGTGAAGAGGTCACGGCGAAGTGTGGCGTGGGACCATTTTAATTAAAAAAATGACTTAGTTAACTTCAAACACTGCGATGTACAACACGCCCATGACTCAAATGATGTACCACTTAAAGTGCATCCAACCCTGGTTAATGTCGGTGGCGGTGCGTCCTGCTCTGAGTCTCAACCTAGCATCAACTCGGCGTTAGCACGGAGGAGCTGCGATGCACAACGAGCAGAGGAAATGACCCAAGGGATCTGCAAGTTCATTGAGATGGATACTGGAACCAGCATGTCACATTCTTTCACGACGTACCATCACCAAACTGGTAGAAACTCACTACGAAGAACGGAATAAGGTTCCCCGGCCAGGCTGGCCAAGTTAGCGCGGAGGTACCTGTGCATCCCGGCCGGCGGGTGTTTTCGGTGGCTGGACTGACGGTCACCAGGTAGTGGACGCGTCTGACCCCAGATCATGTCAACCTGCTTATTTTTCTCAACAAAAATCAGACTGGTGCAGAAGTTGTATGTGAGTTACTGGTTATTTTTGATTAGGCTTTGTCCGTGCCTTGGATAGTTTTGAGTTACATTTTGACAAAACCTGTCAGATCTAAGTATTATTATTATTAATCGATAATCGATTGTTAATTCTCCCGACGATCGACTAAGAACATTTAATCGAATGCCCATCCCTACTTGTAATTGAGTATTTGTACAGTGTGGTATTTAATTTTATTGGAGCACAGGTTCTGAATACTTCTTCCACCATAGTGAATTGTTATTGATTGTGAGCCAGGCATTTCATGTGAGTTTATTTTGGAGTGCTTGACATTAATATGGCTCAGGTGTTACACAAGTATCCTTGTTTATGTGGTCGGACAGACACTGAAAATCCCCATGGGGATAATGACTGTGGCATGATTCTACTCCCTTCACAGCCACTGTCAAGTGTTTGTGACAGCCAGGTCCCAAGTTAGAAACACAGTGTTACTGTGTGGAGCAGAGTGTCTCTGCAAAAGAGCAGAAGTTCTCAGGTAACCATCCCTGGATAGATATAGTGTGATTTCTCATTTCAAGACAGTGTTCAGGAAAGCTTGGTTTGTCTGCATAGGATTTACAGTATGTTTGCCAACCATATTACTGACCTGCTACTGAGATTTAAAGGTGTGTCTGCAGGCTTTAGGAGGAGCTGAGAGTTTTCGTGCAGTTCCTTATACCAGACACACTGTACAGATTAAGCCAGATTTTAACCACAATTTGGTCACCCAGGTCGGTTGTTGTTTGACGTGCAGTATAAGGGGGTCACAACCCCTGATTAACTGCCATTTATATCAAATATGGCTTTCAGGGTCCGATTTCCCCCATGGCTGCTGTCAAAAGATCTGTTATGAATTGAGCTGAGTCAGGTTGTTTTACATGTAATATGACTAGAGCAGTATTTAATATATCGTGGCTCTCTGATTCAGACTGAGCTGATATGGAACTGAACGTCAATACCTCTCATGTGCCTCCATGTTTTTCTTTTATTTCTTCTTACTTTCTTTTTACTATTTCTAGTAGAATTACACAAAGTTGCTCCATTTCTCTCTTTTTGTGAACATTGTTAAGGAAGTAGCCATCTTGTTTGAATAAGCTTTATTGGACTTTCAGGCATTCCATAATTACATTCAGCATGGGCACATATGTCACCCAGGTTTTGGCAAGTCTAAAATGCCATTTAATAGTATAGTGTGAGTTAACACAATGTAGGGGATTTTTTTTTAAAAACAGTGTCGGCCCAGCTTTAGTTTTCCCTTTTAAAGGTCCCATGGCATGAAAATTTCACTTTATGAGGTTTTTTAACATTAATATGAGTTCCCCCAGCCTGCCTATGGTCCCCAATTGGCTTGAAATGGTGATAGGTGTAAACTGAGCCCTGGGTATCCTGCTCTGCCTTTGAGAAAAAGTAATCTCAGATGAGCCGTTCTGGAATCTCCTCTTTATGAGGTCATAAGGAGCTCATTGTAGGACTGGCTCTAGTGGCTGTAATTCTGCACCAAGGCTGAATTTTGGGAAAGAGACTTCAGATATAGTATTAGTGGACCACTAAGGTCTATATAAAAGCATCCAAAGAGCACCATGTCATGGGACCTTTAAGTCATCTTCGTGGTCAACTGCACTTCAGTAAAAAAAAAAAAAAAGAAGTTGTTCAAATGCTGCTATTTATTATGTTAATGTGTGGGCCAAATGTTTCTGTTGCAATTGTAGTGTTAGGAAAATTGAAAGATGTGGAGTTCGATGAGTTGGATAGGAATGTAACAAATAAAGGACACCATGTACTGGTAAAGCAAAAATAAATATGTTCTGAGTTTGTCACACTACAGAAAAATGTGTTATTAACCACCCAGCCAAATTTGAATGATTAAAAAAATGTGAAGTTTGAAGCCAAGTTTGAAATAGGTTTCAAAATCGTGAAAAATAAGCAGTGTTCTCTGCTCTGAGACGCTAGGGGGGTGTCCGCTGATGGCTCTGAGCCGAAGAAAGAGCCGCTGCACATCAACAGACTGTGTTTATGATTGTGGCATTTAAAGGGGCGCTATGCAGTTTTCGCTTTTTGCTCACAGGTTTCTCTATAGAGCTCCCCCTACAGCTTCAGAATAGATATTTGGCAACACTGTAAAAACTCGCTTGGTGAGTCTGCCGTTTCCTCTTTCTCTGTTCCTCCGACAATGCTTTCCTAGCTTCCTGCTTTTTTTTTGCCGGCTCAGCCGTGACGATAGTGTGAAACACTCCATCGCTACCTTGTTCTTATAGCTAGCCGGTTCCTGTATGTGTACAGTGCCTAAAGCAATTCGTTACATCGAAAGTCATATAACCATTCCAGTGACTCCGAAGCTGTTCAGTTAAGGTAAATTGAGCTAAAAAAAAACTGCATAGTTGTCCCTTTAACAGAATTGTTTATTGTTGTATTTTTTAGGTTTAAAAGAGATAAAGATGGAGGAAGAGAAATATTATTGAAAATATTGAGAGGGATGGAGAGAGAAACATGGTGAGAAATGGGTTTTATAGAGAGCTTGACAGAGCTGGGTGGAGACAGTTGAAGTGGTTGAACTATTTCAAGTTGAAGTAACTTGCAGCACAGTTTGTTTTCCCCCCCTCTTAGTAGTAGTGCTGGTATTTGTATGTCCTGTTACAGTATTTATCAGCTGAGCAGGAGAGGAAGAGAATGAAAGAAAGACAGATGGAGAGAAAATCATAGGAGCAGATAAAGCGATGCGACGAGACTGACAGGTAGCTAGGCTGAGAGGGTGTGCGGAAATGGAAAGAAAGGGATGTGAGAGAAAGAAAATGTAAGCAAAGTAAATGCAGGACAGCAAGAAAAGTGTAGCTTTTTTCACTCTGTTTTCTTAAAGTGCTAATACCAGTGTGCTTTTAAGAACAGCCAGTGATTCCCTAAAGAATTGTGCCTAGAAAGGGAGAACAAATGACAGCATTCCACTTATGCCCAAAGCTGGGTACAGAATGGGCTCGGTTGGTGCAATGACAAGTTTAAAATTGAAATAGACCGCATTCATCCTAGCATTGATGATTTGAAACAGTTGTGCTCGTCATTTTGTTTCCATACTAAAATAATTAAGTTCCCATGGCATGATGGAGTGTATAATTTAGTAATTTAGTAGTCAGTAAAGGTTTACTGATGTGATCTAATTCAATCCCAGCTGACATGGTATTACACCATTGTGATTTTGTTTGTGTATTTATTGACTGTATTGTTTGTGATGTTTGATTTTGATCTAGCCAGTCCCTTGCTTCAAGACCATTTTCTTATGGGAGACAAAAAAAAAGTAACCTTAACCTTGTGATACCTCTCTCATGTCTATTCTAGCTTAGCTGAACCAACCTGAATTCAGTGAAACTTGACTTGACAGACATGAGACTTGAGACTTGACTTTTAAAGCTATAGTGCGTAGTTTCTGTTGCCCCCATGAGGAATTCTAAGTAATGACAACAACACTGTCGGCACTGTTGAATTGGACTTGCTCTAACAGGCTTCAGACTGGACTTGGACTTGTCTTGGCTGACTTGAGGTGATTAATACAGCTTCTTTCTTCCTACTTAACTTTCCTGCTGTCTGTTTCGAAAAAAAAGCTAAAATAGCATGGGCAGCTGTGTCTTCTACATTTCTACAAAAGAGAATTGCATTGCCTCTGAAAGTTTCCCATGTGTCATAGTCTGTGGTGGACCTTTGAGTAGTGCAACTTCACACAAAGGTCAGATTACAGTGTCATCAAGTCTCTTAGCGCATCAGTCTGCCATGCAGGCCAGCCAGTTTCTCAACCATTCGCCAAAAGAGCGAAAGTGCACATTGACATTTCAGAGAAAGGGAGGTAGAAAGAAAGATTGGTTCGCATTTCGACCGAAGCACAATGCTGCTTATAGTGTTAAATGGCATTGCATTGGTGTAATTTCCTGCTGCTGCAAGAGCTTGCCTAGCACCCACTGCCTGCTCAAACAGGCTCCTTCACAGCAACATTTCTGATTAGGAGAAAAGGTCAGCCTTGCCCCTTGACCTGACCACTAGCATAGCTATTTGGTAGAAAAAATGAAATGAAATATATAGAGATGAAGACAGGAGGAGAAATGGAAATAACACAGTAAAGATGGAGGACATAGAGAATGGTTCTTGTTCTCGACCTGCCTCGACTCTACTCGACTCTACTCACCTTTTTTGGTTTTCCATTACGAAAAAAAGTCCCTGGTACCTGCTAACAGATACTTTTTTTAGTACCACCTCCGTCGAGGTTCCAAACGAGCTGAGCCGATACCAAAAGGTGACGTGAAGAAGTGGGTGAAAGAAAGGATACTGTCAGCATAATGACCCGTCAACAGTTTTATGGTTGGTAAGTGGTAGTTGCTTCTAACTTTCTTCAAATGTTTTGTTTTGGACATATGGTGGTTTGAAGTAGTAAGCAAGTAATTATTCTCCGAGTCATTTTTTTTCTCCTTGAATATACACATTGCAGCTGTGAATCAGGTTTAGCTATAACAATTAGACAGCACAGCACAAATTAGAATATATGGAGAGGCATCCCATATCAGAGCTCTCTAATCCATCTCACGCATGAGGAAGTGAACATGTTTAGAAATACTGCTTATAAGGCATAATATAACAATATAAACACATTGGGCCCAATATATATTTACTCCCATATATGTGTATTGTATGTGCTTAGGAAATAACTGACTGAGATTAGAGTTGCTCCATATTCAGTGATGAAACAAAAATGCGTTATTTTTAACATAAAAAATTGATTCACATTGAATGAATAGTAGTGTATTGAACTATTTGAGACAAATGAAAAGGACTTATTGCACTCACTGCCGGCACTGCTGACCAATGTGGCACTTTTTCCATCCATGTTTTATTGTTTTTGTTCCCTTTATCCCTCTTGGTAGCCTGCTTTGTTCTGTATGACAGCGTTTGCATTAGTTCCTGTTTCACAGCTGAATGGCAGCTAATCAAGCATATACTTGGTTTTGAATAGAATAGAATGGAATAGAAAGCCTTTATTGTAATTGTACAGAATACAATGAAATTTGGAGTGGTACGGATGATTAGTGCAATAAAATACAGGAAAAATATAACAAACACAAAATCAACTTAATAAAACAAACAGCCAACAACACAGTTTCAAACATAGTAAGATAAATACAGTAAATTCAATGTAATTTGTACTACAATAAGAGTTTGTATTGCACTAGGACTTTGTATTTCATAACTGATACGCTGTATGATACTTCTGAATAATACAGTACAGTATATAATGACAAGTAGGATTCGACAAACAGGAGATCTCTTTCTCACTCTATGGTAACAAGAGTTGACCCAGTAATCAAAGTCACAGACTTTTCCATGCTTTAAGGGAATTGTAAGCAGTCAGAACAGATTGCTTGTCTTTCTTGTTATATAATAGTTTATATTACACATTGACTGTACAGACTCAAGAGGAACACAGTAATGTAATATTCAGTGTCATTTGTCAGCTCTGTATTCACATGGGTATATACAGTATGTGAACTATATGTATACATAGAGATTCTGCAGAAGCTTAAAAAACAGTCATACTAAAACTAACTTTAGGAGCGTGTTGAACAATGTTGTAACCCTATAATGTTACCCACCAAGCATTGGCATCACCGTTAGCTACTTGTCAACCAGCACATTGTAGTAACGTTAAACTGGATCGATATTGATATGTATCAATAAATAAGGTCTCTGCACAAAATTATGCCTTGTGGCAGAAAAAGCAGTATAATGCAGTCCCTCCAGAAAAAGTTTTTTTGTGATTGTTGCGGGCAAAAATCCTTGATTATGTGGCACGTTTTCTTAAAAAATGCGATGGAAAATTGCGGGAACTTGCAAAAATTGCAGGAACTTGCAAAAATTGCAGGAACTTGCAAAAACTGCGGTTTGATGAAAAAGAGAAAAAAAAGTGATTCCCCCAACGCCGTGTTCTCACTAGGCGAAATTACGTCACTTCATAACGTTCTCATGGCATCAGGGGAAAATGGCTGCTCTTGTGTGAAGTAAACGCAACATTTTTCAACTTTCAGAAGTTACGAGTAACTAGAGGGTGAAAGGTTATATGGTTCCACTAAAGGAAACAGTGTCAGAAATAAAATACCATATTTCTCTTTGACATTTGGTGGAAACATTTGGGATAGTGTAAGTACACAACTCAAAAAATATATATAACATAGGTATGGTCGTTTTTAGACATTTGAATGCAGAAATGTTACACATTGTACCTTTAAAGGAACACGGCGACTTATTGGGACATTAGCTTATTCACTGTAACCCCGAGAGTTAGACAAGTTACATACCCTTCTCATCTCCGTGCGTGTTGTAACTCTGTCTGAAGGCTCCACCGTTAGCTTAGCCTAGCACAGATCCTGGAGGTAACTGGTTCCAACTAGCCTACAGCTCCGAATAAGTGACAAAATGTTGTAATTTGTATAGTCACAGCGTGTACAAATAACAACGTCACATGAGACACAGCCATCTTCTAACCGTATATGAACTGGGAACTATATTTTCAGAAAGGCGAAGCAGTGCTACGTACTTCTGCTACTTGGGTGGAGTGATATGCTGTAAGCCGAGAGCAGAGTAGCAATGCTTCGCCTTTCTGAGAATATAGTTCCCAGTTTATATATGGTTAGAAGATGGCTGTGTCTCATGTGATTTGTACACGCTGTGACTATACAAATCACAACATGTAAATAGGAACATGTTGGCGTTATTTTGTCACTTATTCGGAGCAGTAGGCTAGTTGGAACCAATTACCTCCAGGATATGTGCTAGGTTACCGGTGGAGCCTTCACAGAGTTACAACACGCACAAAGATGAGAAGGGTATGTATTGACTTGTATAACTCTGGGGGTTACAGTGAATAAGCTAACATCCCAATAAGTCAGCGTGTTCCTTAAAGTTAAATTCATTTCCCAATTGTTCCTTGGTCAAATGTCATAGAAGTGGGTTAAAAACAAAACTTCTTTGACTTTTTCCACTTCCCCTGAGGTCAAAAGTCTTAAATTCAATAAAGCAAAGTGTAAACAAAGCCAGGGGTGACAGGGCATCAGTTACAGATTGGAGGCTTTATTAAAGGTCCCATGACATGGTGCTCTTTGGATGCTTTTACACAGACCTTAGTGGTCCCCTAATACTATATCTGATGTCTCTTTACCGAAATTCAGCCTTGGCGCAGAATTACAGCCACTACAGCCAGTCCCACAATGAGCTTTCCTCAGAACGTGCCATTTCTTTGTCTGTAGCCATGGAGGGGGGGGCAAGGTGGAGGGTGGGGGTGTGGCCTTGACCAACTGCCGCTTTGCTCGTTTGAAAACCAAGATGTCTCTCTCTCTCATGGGTTGGCCAAATTCTCTGGGCGGGCAAAGCAGAGAAAGGGGAGGTAACCTCGCTTGTTATGACCTCATAACAAGCGAGATTCCAGAACGGCTCATCTGAGCTCACTTTTTCTCAAAGGCAGAGCAGGATACCCAGGGCTCGGTTTACACCTATCACCATTTGAAGCCAATTGGGGACCATAGGCAGGCTGGGGGAATATTAATGTTAAAAAAAACTCATAAAGTGAAATTTTCATGTCATGGGACCTTTAAGTCAGTTCTTTGCTATAATTTGTGTCCACTTTTAGCTGGCAGTCTGCTTTCGCTTGAGCTCCGCCCCTCTACAAATCCCCCCAGATCCCCTCAAGCCAATTAGGGACTTGAGAAGTGAAAATCAGGAAGCAAATTGGTCTTTTGGCTAATCTCTCTGGGGAATGGCTAGCAAGAGAGGGACGACGAGGAGGATGGAGAAAAAGGTTTGGAGATAGATTGAAGAAAGAAGATAGAGGAGGAGAATTTAAAGAAGAGAGGGGAATTAAAATAAAAAAGACAAGGACAAAAAAGAGAGTAAAGAGTAGATGTTTGGTCATACAAGCGTGCCCGTGTTTTAGTTATTTTCGCATGCAGCAAATGTCTGCATCTGAAAGTGTGTGCTCACCCCCCATGTACCTCCCATATGTTGGGTGATGTATCGTGACCCCAAATAACACTGGAAAACAGAACAGAAAAAGATTTTAGAGCTTTACCACAATCACTGCAGGGGGAAATATACAGTTTTTATACATGCACACATACACACTGTTGGGGATTCCCTCCTCTGTGTCCCCCCTTTTGGGACAATGATGACTCCAATAAAAGACCTATATTTCCCCATTTGTTAAATTGGTATTACATTGATCATAAGCAAGAGCAAAATAAGATAAGATAAAGTCAAATACATTTGTTTAATCAGTCAAGCATCGGAGTTTCAATACACAGATCTGTGGGATCACAAAGCACGCAGAGACTAAGTTTCCCTAGCAACCGACAAAAAGCCAGAGCCGGTCCACGTATCACTAGACTGTTAGACCTTGTCCATCTATTCTTCCCCTCATCTCTTATACTTTCTTTCGTGGGCCCCCTCTTCTTCTCCAGCACAGGGACTGTCATCTTTTCACAACACGCGCCAGGGTGGGGGCCACTGTGTTATGTCTCGTCCTCATTTGCTCTCACACAAAGCGGTACATTCTGCTCCTGTTTCACTTGTACTTTGCTCGAGACTCATGACCTTTAACTACGCTGTAGTTATGGCTTAAGCTAAACCTTCTGTGCATCAGAGTTTCCACCAAAACAACTTGGTCTCTTATGGAAACCTTTTACATTCTTATTGTATTTATCTGCAAATAGTAAGAACATTATTCTGCAACACCCTGATAAGTGTTTAGAGTGAGTGTGTTCACACGATAGCGTTTGAATGAGACTTGTTCGTGGAAGCTTATGTTGTTATCTAGGGTGCTTGTCATCAGTTGCTTTCTCTATTATTAGATTAAAGACATGCTTCCTGTACTTCAGCGTGCTCATATTGCCTCAGACATGTTTACCTGCAGGTTTTATACACGCCCGTTGGTCGTTTTTCAAGTCAGTCTATGTACTTTTACACTTCATACACTGAAGGCACAAGTTATCTAGTCTAGCATACATGCAATCAGGAATGCTATTAGATTTATATACTAAATGCACAATGTTCAGGTTTTTGCATTCATTTAATTTTTATTCAGTTTTTATTAATACATATATATATATACATATATATATTAAACGCATGCATCAGACAGTACGTCTCCTCATAGATTTTTTTATTTTCTCAAAAGGGATGCAAAAGGAAAATACAGGTGAATACACATTTTTACACCTACCTGCATCAACATGCCATATGCTAAGCTGAAATTTAACTTTTACATTGACCATAATAATGCAAACACAGCAGTGATGGCAATTCACAATGCAAACATAAGTAGTAGTACACTGATATGAAGCTGTTATGTGTTTGCATTGCTTTGGGACCCTTGGCGGTTGTTTTGTGAACTGTCACTTTAAGGGAGGAAACAGGAAGTGCTCTTTTCGAGGTATTGCCTGAGACAGCCACATGTTCCTGCTGGCTTCAATCTAGCGTCATCCTCGCTTTCACAGTTTATACATGGCATCATCTGTAATTTATATTGTTTATTATCCCAGAAGAGACATGTATACATTAATATGTGTTTGAAAATGTATTGGTTAGAAAGTTATGTCTTTCCTAAGTCATCTAACATGGTTGACTTAATTACCAGCTATTTAGTACTGTAAAACCTGCGGTTTTGCTTTGTGTTTACACTTAACCTTGTGCAATATTTCTTGTAACTCTTAAGCTAAGCATTATGATGCAACATTTTCATTTCTATAGCCTTTTTGTTCTTTGTCCACAGTTTTACACTTAAACCTGATTAAACTGCCAAAATCAACACATGAGCCTGTTCCTTGGAGCTTGATTAGGAGAGCTGTCTGTATAGCTGAGTATACGTTCGTGTGGACAACACTCTGATTTTCTTGACTGTTTCTGTGCAGCACAGTCTTGATAGTAAATGTTTTCCTCTTCATCTCAAAGATATATTCCTCTTTCACCACTCTTTGCCACACACTGCTGAAGTGTGCCATGTGTTGCAGTTGTTTCAGTGTAAATTGTGTTTATCCTGCGGCTCAGTGGCAGATGGTGTAATTTATTTCAGGGGAGGACTATGCTTAAACTTAAGCAGACTTTCTGCTGATACAAAAATTGAACCGGTAAGTCTGTGAAATGTGTTTGTCAATTTACAAAGTAATGCAGACAGACACAGAACAGCTGATATTGTCCCTATTCGGCTCCTATCAATAACCACAAAAAGGCAGTGTCGGTAATGTTAAAAAGCTAGCAAGAATTGAAAGTTCCATGTCCTCTGGGCTCCGTTCAACCCCTCCCCCTGCACCGCTGCGTCGCTGATTCAGAGCAGAGTGGAGGAAGTTCTGCAACTTTACTTTATGTCTCATTCACCGGTAAGCAAACACCTAATATTATCATACAGAATGTTTAAAAGAGACATGACTACTGTTAGCAATGTGGCGACAATGCACATTGAGCTCAGGCTCGTACACAGGAGGGGTAGAGTATGTGCAGCATGGCAAGGAGGCATTCAGGGCTTAAAGTAAAAAAAAATTATAATATTTGGGAACTTGCATGCGGTTTAATATTTTCGAGTCAATTGATTTCACCTACCAATCATATGAGAGGAACGTGCAGCTCTAACTAACGAAGGGATTAAAGTACTTGGGCCTGGTGCCGGATTTCTGGTGTATGACTATTTTAGAACGATAAATAAATGAAAAAGTCCATATGGGATTTGTTTTTGATGCGCTGGGTTTAACCAATCATCGAACTTCCACTTACCAATGAAACAAGTTCTAGCCAATCAGATGCAAAGTAGGGTGGGTCTTTGCCGAAAAGCAAGAGCGCGGTATGGGCCGGAGACCGTAAAAAAATGGAGGCAAAGTTTATCAAACTTGGAGCATGTAGATACAGCTTTAGTTGAGAAAGGAGTTCAAAACAAATGGCGCTGGGCATGAATAGAGGACAAGAGGAGACGGGAAGCCGTTAGCACTTGGTGCCTCAGATTGAGGGAGGCGGGTGCTTCTGCAGCGTGTGATGAAGGAAGGGCAGCAGCGGTAAGAAAGTGCTTGCTAGTCATTAGATGCTAGTCACAAACTTCGGTCCGTGCACTCTCATACGAGTATGTTACCAGCAACGACAGCTACCGCTGCGACTGCGCCTTCACTGACCGACCGTGCTTGTGATACAAACGATACGTGTGTGCACATTCATAGCGGAACACGATTTGTCATTAACGATGGCCACTGTGTAAAAGCTATCTGAAGCTCAAACTGCCTTGACAAAGCTGTGTGTTTGGAATCAGCATGGCAGTTATTGAAACATAACAGAGTTTACACATCTAGCTATATGAAAAGATAAACAATGCCAAGTTTTTAATAAATGTACATGAAGCAACTAATGTCAACATGGACAAAATCATGAATGTACTAATTAGCTTTTTTGATGATGACCTGGCCAAATTAACAACACATCTAGAAAGTTGTTTTCACAGTGATTCATTACAGTAGGATTATGATATTATTGCAATATCGAAATCTACATTGACTTGACTCTTAAATTAACGTATGGTTGGAAGAAGTAAAAAGTGATCCCAAAAAAAAGTGATAACAAAATTATGACTTTTATTATTGTATGAATGTAAGAAGGACTTAAACCGTTTTGCCAGACAAATTAACTTTAATGAGTGCATATTGAAACATTACACTGTGACCCCCCCCCTCTTCCAAAAAAAAAGTTTCAGGCTCAGGATGGGCGTCTTTACAGGATTACAGATAACGGATCTTTTTTGTTCTTTTTATTTGGAGCCAATTTGTTAATTTATTGCTGTCGGGGTGTAAAGACTATTTAAAACAATGTAAAAAAAAAAGAAGTTTAAATTGGAAATAGTTACCAATCCTGCCTTTAATTATTATTTCTGAAAGGTGCTTTAGGTAATTTACACCAGTATTTATCCAGGCTTGGTCTGTTCCTTTGATTTGGAAAAGAAGGCACGGAAAGCCGAATAATGCCTTAGCATCACAACAGGCAGTCAGCCATGACATTTTTACAAACAACTTGTTACTAAGCGATCTCTTTTATTCTTTACCTCTGTCACTGGTTTTCTGGTCAATTGTAACGTCACGCCAATCCGGTCAAAGTTGTTTTTGACAACATGCTCACACATGGGCTGTCAGTCAGGGCTGTAGTGTGTAAGTGGACGTGTTTAACGCCCTAAATCATGTCTGATACCTGTGAATTTGCGAGACCAGGCTTTCCTCGCCTCACTGGCTTGGCTCAGCAGTTGTGTTGCCGGCAAGGAAAATATCTATGTGCATTGCAGTCGTAACTTTTAGTTGATTTTATTGCAGACGCTGCTTGCAAAGCTACCCATTGCCTGCACAATAATCATGAAATAAAAATAATGAATTAAAAAAATATATTATTTGTTTTTTATAAATGTAGAGCAGGAGGGGCGGCCCCCACAGCTGCAGCTCCTACTGACTGCAGTACTGCTGAAAATCTGAAGTCCGTTTTCAATTATCAGCTTCTACTTACATGTGTCACAGAGCTACTTTTCAACTCATCTGCTACCACTGTTGATTTTTGACGAAATACTAAATCAATTATACAAATAGGGTTGGGTACCGTTCACATTTGAATTGATACCAGTACCTGGAATTTGGTAACAGTATTATAGCTCTAAAGGCAGCAACAGGTATCCAACGGTACCTTTTTCGGGATCTTCACTCTGTAATAATAAAAAATTACATTTTAGTTGTAAAAATAAGTCAAAACATTTTTTATCATATTTTGAAAAATTGTTATTACACACCACACAAAATAAAAACCCTCCCTACCTCCCTCTCTCCTCCCAAATGTGTCCCTACAACCTCCAGCCATTCTGTCACCAGGGCATACGCTGATCTCAGAGGAAGTGTAACCATGTGGTTACCATGACCACTTTCAGCTTGCCATTATATTATATTGCTGCAAGCTTTGTCTGGGTGGAGTTTTGAAAAGTGTAACCACACTAACGACCACTTTATTGGCATTGGCCGCGGCTGTGGCTCAGTGGAAGAGCGGTTGCCTGCCAATCGGAAGGTTGGTGGTTCGCGCAAGACACTGAACCCAGAGTTTCCCCCGATGCCATCGGAGTGTGAATGTGTGTGAATGTTTATCGGATGAGCAGCGTGTGAATGTGAGTGAATGGTGGATGGTTCCTGTACTATGTAAAAGCGCTATATAAATACAGTCCATTGCCCTAATCCTGACTCCTGGCTCTAGCTCCATAGTTAAGGCACAGACACGACATATTCTCCTCTAACTCTTGGCAAGAAAGTGAATAAGCCTATTTCCCAAAATGTCAAACAATTAATTGAAAATCCAGCTTCTACCTACCATATGTTTGCTTTTGCACTTTCTATTGGAGTCTGTGTTTTGTTTCATGTAAAAAAAAGACTTTGTTATTAATGTTGCCAAATGCATCGCTGAGCACTTGGCTTTGCTGAGCCTATATTTGTGTGTTTTGTGTGTATTTTGCATCCATATTTTATGTGGTTTTGATGCAACCATGCATAGTTTTGATATGGGAGACATTTACAGATGAGAAACTACAGGGGGTATTTCTGAATGTCCATTACAAAATTCTGCAGAGGCAGTAGAACTAAAGTCGAAGGTCAACAGAAAGTTATTGCTTGCCACTGGAGATGGACAAAAAACTGAATTAGGCCAGTACTCTCCACTTAGTTTGAGGTTATACCATCTATGGTCTAAACTGGTCTGTGCAGAGTTGTGCACAGTGGGTTGTGGGTATTCACCACAGACAAGCTTTCAATTGTACCTTAAGTTGTGCAACCCAGAAAATGCTTGAACAGAATGTGTACAAATGCACATAAACAAGTCATTTTGCTTTTCTGTATCACACATTGCTGGTGGTTACAGGTTTTAGATTTTCTGATATCATTTCTTCTCTTTTTTGCTCTGATTTGGGTATGAAATCTGATGCCAGTACCAGTAATCCCCATTCTAAGCAGATCTGAACAATTTTCCAATTACAGGGATGAGAAAATACAGAGAGACACTCTTGGATGATGAAAATGAGTTGACAGAGGAAAGAACTCTTAGCAAGATTGAAATAGCCTAAGGAGTGAATAGACTGCCAGGCAGATTGAGACAGCTGCAGTGAAACAAACCTGGAGCAAAACTGGAGCTTCAGACTTCAGTTTGCATATCTTGAATTTGAATTGAAAGCTGACTTTCAGTGATCTTGATGCGCTGCATGACCCAGGGGCCTTTCGAAAGCATCCCAGCAGCAAAGGTTTCAGTCTGATGAGGGAACAAGGTGATTTTTTTGTTTGCTTGTGTAAATGTCTAAAAAAGTGACATTCATTCTTCGACAACCACAGAGTTTTACCTTTCAATGCGCAAATGCAACACTTTTGTGTTTGAAATGACTCGGCAGAAAAAGTGTCAGAGAAAAGCCCTCCAAGGCTCATAAAACACAGCAGGACACAAGATTACTTTTCTTTATAGAAGATGTAATTACAAAAAAGTCTACTTAAATTGAAGACTTACATTTGGATGAGAAAGAGATGGGAGATGTGGGGGACATTGTCAGAATTGGGGAATCAGAATCAGAAATACTTTAATAATCCCAGGGGGATTATATACAATAACAGTGGAGAGATGTGTTATGACACTGACTAAATAGACTGGTGTGTGTGAAGTGTCTGTATTCTCATTTGTCTCACTTTGTCCCCTTTTTCTTTGTATCTTTCCACTGCATCTTTTCTATTCTGTCTTGTGTGTGCGTGCGTGCGTGTGGCTTCCTGTGTCTGTGTGTGCTCATGTGTGTGCTTAATCTGCATTTGTAGTGAGGTTAATCCTTACCTGGCAAAGCAGCACACTATGTTAATATGAAACAGGTGGGAGCCGCGTCATGTGGCACAGACATACACGTACAGTACACACAAATGATGGGACAGCAGAAAAAGGCTTAACTTGCTTCATGCATTGACAGGTGTTTAAAAGCATTTATCCACCTTACTTTCAAAAAACAAAACTTTTCAAAATAAAAGATTGTGGTGATTTCATCACTAATTCAAATTTAACTTACATTTTCACTTTTTGTTTTTACATTATATTGCTTTTGATTTAGCTAATAATTCAATTCAATTTTAACAGAAGTGATCTCGGGGGATTTTACAGTTAGAGTAGGTCTAGACCACGCTCTAATTTACAGTGACCCAACAGTTCCCCCCAAGAGCAAGCATTTTGTGCAACAGTGGCAATTAAAAACTTCCTATAAACAGGCAAAACCTGGCTGTTGGTGGGCTGCCATCTGCCACTAATTTCCCCTGGCTGGTAAAACCCTGGAACACAGATACAGATATACAGAAATATGACTCATAATAAGTATAGCAGTTGGCATGATGAGCAGTGGCAATTATAATAACAATAAAGATAATAGAACTATCTAGAAATAAAAGTAGTAGCAGCGCAGGGCGTTGAGCAGGACCATGGCTGCACCCACAAACACAATTCAGGTTCCACCACAATCCAAGGAAATCCAGAACAAACATATACATTTCTGTCAGTTGTTTTAGTACAACTTATTTTTATTATGTAGAGGTTCCATTTCCTTTGTGATGGGTCTTGTAAGCTTTTTGCACCCAAGAACACACATTTGAGTACTGACATGTTTGTGCAAAATAATTGGTCCTAATATTATAGGATTTTAAATGACTACCATAGTTTTATAAAAAATATATAATTATTTTCATTATTTCACAAAGCATTACGGTCTTTTAAAATAAATGAAGACCATACACTTCAATTCACATCAGTTATGGTAATTGGGAACCATGCCATCCACTAATTAGTGATTGATCATGCTATTTACTGTAATATACATTTTTCATAATAAAAGTCCTACGTTATTTTGTTATTTACAGATTTTGTCAATTGATTTGGCACATTTACTGAAACAAACTTGTTTGACAATTGTCAAAACTCTTAAGTACGTGGTACGTTCAGCACATCACTCTATGTGAACTGCAAAAGGTGATTACTCAATCAATATAGTTAACTCCCATTTCAAATGTATTTAAATCCATCAATGAATAAATCAGTGCCATCAAAACAAAAGGTTCCTTTATCATTGCTTAGACCAAGACAGTCAAAATACAAAGACATCTTGTCAAATGACAGCGTACTCTAAAAGGGTGATAGTTACCCGCTCTGTAATATTGTCCAGTTGCTAACATTGTGTATTTAGGTATCTGAATAGTACTGATGTCAGCCATGGCACACACACTATACTTGCTCAATGTATGTACACACCAGCCAACCACAAATACACAAAGGAAGCTTGTACAGAAAAAAAATTATCAGGAACTGTTGTGTGCAAGAAAAAAGAAAATATGCGGCAAATGTATCAACCTCAAGGGTCATCCAATCTCTCTCTATCTCAGAGGAATCTCTCTCTATCTCTCTATTTTATGCTGGTAGGGATTTACACAATTAACGTGTATGATTGCATTTGAGAATGATATGATTCAATAGCAAATGAATGCAAACTACTTACTCAATGCAAAGCTTACTCAATGCATTTTGTGCCAAAGCAATGATAAATGACTATAGTCATGTGAACAACTGACTTAATGTTCATATAAATAGTTATATAAATTAGTTTGACAAAGTTTAATAGTCATTCAACGATTGTGCCAAAGCGATTGAGAAAAACTGTACTAGGAAGCGGCAAAATCAGGAAATGTTGGTTCTTCATCAGCAATAACTTAACACAACTCCTAAGCGAACATGAAATGTAAAATAAAGCAGATTTAAAAACTGAACTTCAAACCACGGAGATTTAGTAAGAAGCTAACGTACTGAGAGGTGAACACGCATATATTTTAAAAAACGACTCTCTCCTGTCCCATGGGCTTCTGCCACCATTTTCCTCTCCTTGCTTCCATATTGAGTTGTTTTAGTTTTTTCTTCTGAGTTTTTATGGTTTATTTTGTCCTCTGTCTGTTTCCCCCCACTCATTCCTCAGCCTATTTAGTACTGAATTAGTTGTTTTTAGGGGGGTTGCTTTTGCCCACGACTGGTAGGAGCTCTGTCTTTTGCTGCTATCCCTAACAGACTTACTATTTAAGAAAGGTACACATTGTGTTCACATTCTGAATGTGCTTTGCTTCAAAACCCAAATGTCTTCAATCAATTTTAATAATATGTGCAGCCGTAATAAGTAATGTCAATTTTAGAAAAAGAACAAATTTCCAGTCACACCAGAACGTTAATTCTCACAAAATAGGTAGTGCCAAGCCTCTATGCTTACAGACTACTTTTACCGCCCAGATTTATCCACCTACTCTCCAGATCCGGACGGGCAGGAAGAAACATTACAGCAAGTGTGAAAACGTTGACTGATATTTAATTTCTCTTCACTTTTTTCTGCAAGGACATATAGACTATGATACTGTAGGTTTTACATTCCATTTTTCATAGGAGGAAAACCACTTTTGAAAATGTTTGCTTCTGGGTGAACGTGCATTTGACGTCAGCTTCTGTGGTACACTGGAGAACGTCATGCTGTATACTACGAATGTTGATACAAGACCTTTTTTGTCTTTTTTTTCAACAAGCCCACATCAAGTTAGATATGTACTGTGATTTAAGACATCTATCCCTTTACAGTAAACAGTAAATTCCTTTAAAATGTGGAAGCTAGCTATAGTCTAGCTAGCTTGCTAACGTTACTGATTTCCACCCACCAGGCGTTACTTATGGTAATAGTTGGTGCCCTCCAATAAATTTATTTGAAATTGAAGATAACAGTGTGGCTCTCACTGTTCAATCTAAAGTTTACTCCAAATGTTGATAAATTAACAGGAGCAAAAATGAGTTTATGTATAGCTAATTTCTTCTGATTTGCTCAGTTTAGTTGTTGGTAATACAAAGGGCTTTGTGGCTGCCAGTATGTACATGTGGATCTACTGTGTAGGGAAACAATTGAGGGGAAATGACTGAAGAAATCCAGAAAGAGAGGAAAAGGTGGCAGTTGGTTTAGCCTTGTGTTGCTTTAGGCCGGCTTCACACTGGCTGCGTGGCTTTTCTGTTGCGTGTCAATTGCGTCTGACGCGGCGCTGCTGCTGCTGCTAGCCTTGTCTGTCAGAGTTTACGTTGCTATGGACACAGAATTCCAACCGTAGAGACAGAACGGACTATTTTCTTTAGCGGAAGCAATACAATCGTATTCCAATTTAAAACTCCTTTTTAAATCAATATTTTGTGTCAAATTATTGATTTATTTGGTAAGTAGCCATGTAATAATAATTATTGTAATAATAATTGTTATAGGGAATACAACCCCTTCAGGCTGATTCACCCTGTCGGGGTTGTATTCGCTATAACTGCCTCGCTCTACATTATTCCTTACATATATACTGATTTGATTACAGCAAAGACAACGCCGGCAGTATTGACGTATTGACGTTGTCATTCCTGTAATCAAATCAGTATATATTTGTTTAACATGAAGTATACCACTGCTTGAGTGCAGTAAATCAATGGGAAACATACATGTGTACAGACAAGGCTAGCAAGGCTGTCAGACACGTTTCTGGTGTGTAAAGACATAGAAAAATCCACGCAGCCGCCACGCAACAACGCCACGCTCGAGCCACGCAGGCAGTTTGTGGCCGGTCTTAGTGTACTTTTGTACATCAGCAGCTTTAGATTCCTGCTGTGTGTGTGTGGCTGCGTGTGTGGTGTGTCAATTTGTTGACATCATCATTTCTACAGAAATATGTTCTGCCCTTTTTACTCCAGACGACACACACACACAGACACACACCCACACCTCTTTGTGTGTCAATCAGACGCAGTTAGACATCACACCTTTTCCCACATACTCTGTAGTGTTTACACACTCACACAGCACCATATATTTCCATCAGTGGTGGTGTGGATGTACAGTACAACAGGGTTTTACCAGCCAGGGGAAATTAGTCTTCACTCATCTCTCTCTCTCTCTCTCTCTCTCTCTCTCTCTCTCTCTCTTTTTCTCACATCCCATTTTATTTAGTTTTTTCCTGTGTCACTCATTTATTACTGGACCTCTCGTTCTTCTCTTTCTATATGTTTTCCTTTTTTCTTCTTTTTCATTCCTATCTCTGTCGTCTGTCCATCCCTCCGCTAAATTTGATCTTTGTCCTTTTTTCTTATTTATGCTGTCTTCTTCTATCTTCATGTCATCTTCTTCATCTCTCTGGTCTTTTCTTCATCTGTTCTCTCTTTTTTTCTGTCCTAACCGGATCCATGCAGGGGAGAGCTGTTTATTTTGTAACAAACACACCTTAATTAATCCGTGCACCATGTTGTTATTGATTGGTTGTGTGTCACCTCTACTGGCTTTACTGTCTGATAAGGGTGTGCTTCTTTGCAAGTTTGTTCATACTGTGTTTGTCTCTGCGCTTTTTAAGGGCCCTGAAAACGTATTTTCTTACCATGGATAATAGCCCACTGGATCTGGTGGAGGGATTTCTTCACAAAAAAAGTGAAAGCCTTTACATATATTGTAGTGTTACACGTGGGTTTACAAATTATTTAACCACCGCAGTAATGGCGGCTAGTTTACCCCCAGGATTCCCTTTTTCTTCTGTTCTCTTCCTCCCTCTGTCTTCCTCCTGCTCTCTGGCTGCAGATGATAGGTATCAGCTATGCATGCTTGTAAAATGATTTTATTGCTGGACAGCTGCAGACACACAGACACACACTGACACACACACACATTGACACACACACACACACACACAGGTGTGTGTGTGTGTGCGTGTGTGTGGACACTAGATTAGGTGAACATAACGGTGTGTATGGCACTGACAAAAACTGAAGCAGACATTGGTTTTGAGTGTGTGTGTGTGTGTGTGTGTGTGTGTGTGTGTGTGTGATAATGTGTGTGCTTGCCTAAGTGTGAATGGTGCTAATTGACATTGAGACTGACATAAGCTTGTCATCCATGCCTTCCACTTTCCAATCATCTCTCTCTCACTTTCTCTCTCTCTCTCTCCTGCTGTCACTTCCTGGTTCCCTCTTTCTCTTCCTTGTCATTATGTCTCTCCCTATTTCTCTTTCCTTCTCTTTTTCATCTGATTCCACCTCTTCCCTCTCTCTGACAGCTATCTCTCTTTATCTTCCCTCTCTTCATCACTTCCTCTCTGTCTAATCCTCAATAATGACCTGATCTGATTGGAATTGGTCTCCACTTTCTTCCGTGGCTAATGGCCATGACAGTTGCTAGGCAGCTGGGGCCAAAACAGCAACAAACATGACTGTTCTGTCGGGCCACGGCGACAACGGAGACGGATCACTTGTTTGCCCTCGTGGGGTTATCTAGCTTACACTTTCACTGAGCTCCATTAGGACGCTTGACAGGACTGTGAGACTGGTCTCCATGATGGATCAAACAGTTGCCATGCATTTATCCATCTATCCCACACAGTGGCAATCTATTTTAGAAATACATTTTAGGATAATATGTACAGGTTCTGCATAATCATCAGACAGATATGTGGCTTAAGAATGACATTTAGAATCTGTCTAAATTAATTGTCATTTAATTTTGAATGTGATCTTCCGGCTCTTCCGCTGAGAATATAGTGCTATGGAAAGGTTGGCATGCTTAGCAGCTGAGTCGTGAACATGATATGATGAAGAACATGAATAATGGTGTGCTTGAATGTAAAATATCTACCTCAAGTTCTTATACTTACAAAAATGTATAGCTGTGGGATTAAATAAATCAAGTACATCTCGTCAGACATTGCAGGCTAAGAGATAAAGAAGCATCACTCAAATTCAAAGGATTAGATGTTGGAGAAATTACTGCTAATACGTGGAGATTTGTACTTAAAAAAACATTTAAAATTAAAGACATCATTGCTAGTTTGTTGAAGGAAAATTTTGAAAATGATTTTGTTCCTACGAAGTATTTTGGATAATGTTACATTAAACGTTAACAGTCTTAACTTATATGGACAGATGTAAACTTTTATTAGAAACAGGAAGTGCAGTATACAATAATGCTCGGGATTCAGTGAGTTACGCTTTTGGATAAACTCTACTAGTCTATATTGTTTACATTTTGGAAAATGAAGTACACCGAATTTGCTATTAGAAGTTCCTGTTTGCTAAGTTCTATTGGATGTACTGACAATTACCAATGTTGATACTGAATAAAAGTTGAAAATGAGATGATTTTCTGGCAAGCTCTGGACTTATAAGGAGCATCTTTTTTCTAAGATTTCTAAGTGGATTTGTTGATCTATATTACTGTTGGAAATCAAAGATAATGATATCCTAAGAAAGTGTAAGTCAGAAAATTTTAGGACATGACATTGAAAGTTTCTTAAGCAGTACTGTTTTGTACTGCAGGACAGTTGTGTTACACTCTTCCAGAGCTGCAGACTTCTTTTAGCCAACAGGATAACAGACACAGGGGGAGACCTGACAATAACTAGGCCATACTTTGATAGTTTTAGGGCTCCATTACAAACCACACTGTCTGAAACACTATAGGCTGTGTGTTCTCTCTGGGGACCTCATTTCCTCAATCCCTGCTGGAGTTCAACATGAAAGCTTTAAACGTGTTGCTGTGACGACTCAAACAGTAGTTCCACATGTCTATTACTGTAACTGTGCAGAAACCACCACCAGTGTCCAGGACAGTGGTGTGAGACACTCAGCAAGGCTAACAGCCTTCTCGCTGTCCAAGATTAGATCAAAGATATCTATGAGACTACTATTACCTTTACTGTGTCCTTGCTTTATCTCAAGATTTTGTATTTTAATATTACATGATGTTATTGGACATGTTTTGCCTTCTTTCTTGTCTTTTTTCCCACCTGTTCACAATTTTGATGAGAGAAGACCTTGTGCTTATTTTACTGTTGCACTTTTTGGCATGGCCGGGTGCACACACTTGTTTGGGCTTGCGAGCCGCGTAGCTACTGTAGGCTCGTCATGGCGATTAGCTTCGGAGCGAGTAGCGACTCTAGAGTCAGAGAAACAAAGTGTCTCCCCTAGGGATGCACCGATCCACATTTTTTCACTTCCGATCCGATCCCGATACCTGAATTTGGATATCGGCCGATACCGATACTATTCCGATACCAGAGCTGTGTTTGCTTTAATATTATTATTATCATTATTGTTGATTTTATATGATGCTGAAATAAACTCCTCTCAACGGGCAAGTATGATATGGACGTACGTATGCATGTATGTCCCAAAAGGCAACTTGAGGTAAGTATAAGGTCAGAAAAGGAAGTCAGAAAAACAGGAAAAATCTCATTCTGAAAACAGATATGCCACTGTAAGGGTTTCAAATTGATTGTCATGTCAATATTTATTACATACCCAAAATGTCAAATACTTGAGTCTTGAAATATAAGAAAAGTGCAAGTGTAAAAATCTCTCTCTCTCACACACACACACACACACTATCAATAAAACAGTGTGTGAACAGCGCAAATCAAGCACACTGGCTCTTGTAGCATCAACAAATCAACGTTTTAAAATGTCAAATATCTGAAATATAAGAAAAGTGCAATAACTGTAAACATCTTACACACACACACACACACACATACATACACACACACACACACACATACATACACACACACACACACACACACACACACCTCTGTTTTCACGGCTGCGCAGCGGCTGCTCTGAAACAGCGGCCGCCGGGACACGTACGATCCGGGGTCTCTGGAGGACGCAACAACGGGGAAATGAAACGCCAAAAGCCGGCGACAACACCGGCAGACAGACGGTTGTGAAAGTCCTGTTTTGGTTTTGCATTTTGCTGTCTTGCTCTGCGGTGTTTCCACTGTGAAGTATTTCCAAACAGCGGACACACAGGATAGCATCGAGCTAGCCACAATGCTGCTCATGCTACTATCCTGCTAGCTGGCTGCAAACTGCGGAATGGACTTACTGAGTGGGGGCGTGTCTCATAACTCTGTGTCTCATTGAGCCGCGACTCCGTTCAGGAAGTCTATTCCACAGTTTGCAGCCAACCAGCAGACCAGCAGACCAGCCAGCAGGAATCACTTTTGGAGCCATTTCAGCAGACAACGTTAAAGTGCAGACATGGCTCTTGGTATCGGAAATCTCCGCAGGTTGGATCGGGAAAATCCGATACCTGAATTTCGCTGGTATCGGCCCCGATACCGATACTGGATCGGATCGGCCCCATCCCTAGTCTCCCCTGTTCTTTCTGACCACGGTGGGAAAGCTGGAGCAGGAAAAGTTAACCCTCTCCTTGATTTTACGTTGTTTATGAGAAGAGAAGGACAACCAAGAAATGAGTCGGGGGAAACCATAGTCGCTATGACGACGAGCCACGCTCGCCTCAGGCATGAGGCAGTACTATCTGCAATGGAAAATCTAGGTAACAGTGGTACATAGCTCCACGTGTGAATGTTAGTGTGAAATTGAACACTACTTATATGCCAATGTTGTTTTCAATAAAAAAAACATTTGCACAAAGCAAGCTGATCCACTTTTCCATGTTGATAAGAGCATTAAAATGAGAAAAAATAATGGGACATTTAGAATAGATAAAAATGTGCGATTAATTGCGATTAATCGTGAGTTAACTATGACATTAATGCGATTAATCGCGATTAAATATTTTAATCGTTTGACAGCACTACCTTAAACACTTTGAAAGCAAAAGCTCTAAGGAAGACAAAAACGATGCCCATGCTGTCGAAGTGTTAAAACCCATTTAAAATGTTTTATAATTTTTTTTCTGGCAACACGGAACAGGGAAGATTTTATGTGCAGTTTTAAGTGTGGGCTTTGGTAATGGCCAATGCTGTTATGTAAACTTACTCTGGGAAAGCTATGTGTGTCTCACATAGTGGTGGATGGTGGATAAAGGTATAGAAAGTAGACCAGCTATATGGACCAAAAGTCATATCTAAGTTTTTTAGCCACATGCTATATAAAAGCACTTTTGTTATAACAGACTCAATTCAAATAAAATGCAAATACAGGGTGTTCTTCCCTGTTAGAAAATATACATCTGCAAAACATTTAGAAGAAACATCTAAAAAAAGAAACTATACAAAATTTAAACAAATGGCCTATCTCTGGGAATACTCCTTCAGTTGTTTTCTATAACAATAACTAACTGAGTAAATTACAGGTGTTCCTCTCCTGCTTAGTCTGGATCAACAGAAGTACATTTCCAGGATAATTGCCTGACATCCCATCACATGCCAAATGTCCCTCGCTCTGTGCGTCGCCGTTCGCTTCTGTTCGCTTAAGGAAACAACAAACTTCGGGCTAGCAAGCCACATGCTGAAAATTAAAAGTTTTGAAGAAAATTTGAATCATGCAAAAAGGCAGGTCTGCTTACTTCTTTCAGGGAATAATTGTAAAGATTTACAAGGAATATCTTTACGGCATTTACTAACTGGGACGTTTTGGGACAGATTGGAGATAGTTGCTATGGACGAAATACACACGGTGTCATGTCATAATCCAGCATGTGAGTTTCGATTGGCCACAAGACTGGGGCGGGTGTGGCCTACCTAATACTACATTCTTTTATTTTGAACTAATAGCACTTTTACTTCTTGGTTTTGGCCACTCTTCCACCTCTGTATATCACCCAGTTTTTTTATGTTTAAATACAATCTGCATTCATATTTAGTGACAATAAAGCTCTGTGCTAAATTGAGGTTAAAGCTCAGAGTTTTCTCTTCCTTGCCTTTGTTTCTCCAATCGTTTCCTGAGCCTCTGTACTTTCACTTTTGACAGGCTCCAGCTGGCTCCCATGACGGATCAAAACAACCACGTCCAACCTTCCTAGTTTCTCTCACCATCACTAGCTGAAAAACTGATGTGATAAAAGTATATCCCATGTTGGATCAAACTCCCCCCCCTTCCCACCTAGTTCTACCAGACGCTGTTAGCCGGACAGCTGTTTTGATGCTGCGGCTCATGTTGTGGGTGCACACAGCTCCATACTTCCTTGTCACTTTCTGTATTTGTCAAGTGCTACGGTTTGGCAGACATTAGGTGTACCGCAGATCTAGATGACTGTCTCCTGCTGTCTGACCATCAAGTTAACTGCAAGTTTTCTTGCCAGTGCAGCTTCCTTCTCAGTGGGGGGTCAAATGTGTTTTTCCCCCCAGGGAACAGAGAATAGTACATTTGTAGATCAATTGAATAGTTACTGTATGCTCTGATAAGTATTAAGCCCAGTAGGTGTCTGGAGAAATCTTTTGCAAATTCCCTCCATCACATACAGTAAGTCATTTGTGCCCCTAAATTATAAAATACTGACTTCATATTACTAAATAGGGCTGCCCCCTCTTAGTCGATTAGTCGACTAATCGGTCGTTTTGGTCTAGGTCGACTAAGATTTCTTTAGTCGATATGTCAGTTTTTATGCTTAGTCATGCTTAATTACTCATTTCCAAGAAACTTATGAGAACATTTCTGGTAAACACAAGATTTAAAGTGGTGCTTTTGCAGGATTAATTTCGGAGAAACTCAGTTTTACAGATTTAATTAATTAACTACATTTATATTGCGCTTTTCTAGTCTTAACCACCTCTCAAAGAGCACAGCTCTGTCGATTAAATAAACTAATCGATTAGTCGACAAAATCATATAAGTGTTAGTCGACTAAGAATTTCTTTAGTCGAGAACAGCCCTATTACTAAAGATAGGCAGATCAAGAAAAATGGAAAAAATATTAGAGACAGTTTTTAATTGCACTGTAACATGGCTAGAAGGTCTGTGGGAAAACAGACAATTACTTCGAGTGAGACCATGCAGATCTTTTACAACAAACAGGGGAATTGAAGTTTGAATCAATTAACTAAGTAAATGTTTCAGCTACGTGGCCCGGACGGCTCAGTGGTTACAGCAGGCGCACATATACCTTCGAGGCTTATACCTCGACGCAGAGGTCCAGGGTTTGAGTCTGACCTGTGACTATTTCCTGCATGTCTTCCCCCCCTCTCTCTCTCACCTAGCTGTCCTATCAATTAAAGGTGGAAAAGCCCAAAAACTAATCTTTAAAAATGTTTCAGCTATGATGGATTACTTTTATCTACTGTTTGTCCACTGCTTTACCACAGTCATTATCCAGAGTGCTGATCCTGGAGCCTTCCCAGACACTAACCATTGTTTAGTCAGCAGGTAAGAGTCCTACTGGAAAGGACTCGCAATTACATGAACCATTTACCTCACTGTCACGCCAGCTCTCTTTAGCTCTTTTCACTTAAAAAAACCCTGTGGGGCCATATTTACTAAGTGTCTGATCTTACTACTAGGAATCCTCCTAAATGCCACAACTAAGAGTTTGTTTTAACATATTTCACTAAGCAGCTGAGAGCAACTTTTAATTAGGAAGCTAAGAGGATGGACATCATTAATCGGTTGGTCTACAAAGCATCAGAAAACTGTAACAATCCCAATTTTCTAAAGCCCAATTTAACATCTTCAAATGTCTTGTGTTTTCCAACCAACAAGTCTCACATTTGAGAACCTGGAACCATCAAGTATTTTAACTTGATTTAATAATTACTTCAATTATTAATCCATTATAAAATTGTTGTTGTCTTAAAGGTGCTGTAGGTAGGATTGCGAAGATCCAGGACTTAGCCAAAAGACAAAGACAACTTCTCAGTCCCTTCTCCCTTTCCACTAAAGCCCAAAACGGTCTCCTAAGCCCCTCCCTCCACAAGGGAGAATGAATGCGTGTGCATGGGCAGTGATTGACAAGCAGTTACACACCTCTCCTGGCCCTGATTGGTGCATCTGAACAGGGAGCTGTGGATTTTTGCAAATCACACTACTGGCTGTAGGTGGTGCCAGAAGCAAATATGACAGAACGTTAGTTTTATAAGTCTTACCTACTGCACCTTTAATTTTCTGAACTGCTTCTAACTTCTCTCAGAACTATTTTACCTTTGTGAATTACTCTTAGACCAAAAACTTTAAGGGTAACAGTTGTTGTTTTTCAACCTGGACCCTATTTTCCTGTTTTTGTGTCTAAGTGACTGATGGGAACAACAATCTTTGACATTGGTCCAGTATTAAGGAAGACCGCTGCAGTTGGCAGCGCCAGAACAAGCTTTGTAAATTACTGGGCATTTGCGCACCTTCAATTTATGTCCACAAAAAGTGCTTGTTTTACCACTGACATTCTCAGATTATTGTTCTAAGTGTCTGACAACATTATGGAAAGGATCCCTACAGGTTGACCTTTTTGTTATACAGTAAGATCATTTTTGTTTACCATGAAACCGAAATCGCCAACCCAACCAAAGTCCATTTAAATTTTATAATCGATTGCTGTCTTGGTTCATCTTTCCAAAAAATAGGGTCCAGGTTGAAAAAAAAATGAAATTACCCTTTAATCCTAAAAGATTACTATACCCATTTAGCATTGTACTCTTATAACAATGTCAGAGTCCTGATAAACTATTAAAAAAAAGTAGAAAAATCAATGCAGCAGAACCAGAGATATCGTCTTTTGTCATTTCACACATTCTTCTTCAGTCGAAGATGCAGGTGTGTTATACTTTGTAGATGCTAATGTAGCCTCAAGGCACAAAATGGATGCATTTGTGAACACTTGTTTTTCTTTTTTGTTCTTTCTTTTTTATTATCTATTATACCCACATTACACAAGTTATTTTCCCAGCTAGTTCATAAAGAAGTTGTACTCTTATTTTAACCACTTACAAAATGTCATGTATAAACATGAAAGGCAGGCAGGGCTGAGATATGCCTCTCTACATGAACATAGCTGTTTTTTCTCTGTGATGTGGAAGCACACTGAGAAAAAAAATATCTTTTGATCAAGTAGAAAATTGATTCTGAATGCTATAATAAATGTGCTGTGCACCTATATTTACAGGCTGGTTTGCATTGTATCCTGTTGTCATCCAAATTCTGTCATTCTGTCATCTCAGCCAAAGAACTGGTACTAAGATCGTGCGTGTATTTCTGCAAGTGTTTTCCAAGTCTGTATATGGTTAACTCTTTTTTCAGCTAAGCATGTGAGTTGAAACTCAGTGTACATTTAAAGGCTGTTTTCCAGTTTGGCAAAATGATTCTCTGCTGTCTCATAGATAGTTTTTCTAGTTCTGCCTCTGGTCATGGAAACTTGTTGGAGACTGATCCTCCATCTTCTTTTCTGTCTTTCATTTTGTGTCCTCCAGCTTTCTGTCATTCTATTTCTCTCAACCATCGTTCTCTTTATTCGTCTATACTTTTTCTGTCCTGTCTGTTTTCTCTTCTTCTCTCTTGCTGTCTTTTTCATATTTCTATACATCTCTATTCATTTCCTTTCTCCCTGTAGACCTTCCTCTCTCCTTTTTGTTTCAGGCCTTGTCCAATCTGTTTTCTCTCTCCTTTTTGTTTCAGGCCTTGCCCAATCTGTTTTCTCTTCCTGTTATTTTCTTTCCTTCTTTCCTTCTCGTTACCTCTCCAATGGATTTCCTTTCTTTTTCTTCTTTCTAAACAAGATTAAGCTATTAATGTTGCAGTTTCTTTAATGAGATGCATGTGGCTGTGTGTGTGTGTGTGTGTGTGTGTGTGTGTGTGTGTGTGTGTGTGTGTGTGTGTGTGCGTGCGTGCTTGAAGCTGCTGCAGGTTTCAGTAGCAGAACAATGGTTTAAATGGACTACTGATCATGCTTCCTGCCCTCCCAACAAGTTCTTACACACTCACTTTGCCTGGCAACACACACACACACGCACACACATACACACACACACACACACACACACACACACACACACACACACACACACACACACACACACACACACACACACACACACACACACACACACACAAACACACACACACACACACACACACACACACACACACACTTATTTATAATTAATCCCAGATGTCCATACTGTTAAAACTCTGGTCCAATGCATTTGACTATTAAATAAATCTACTCACTCTACACTATACACATGATACTGACTCATCATAAATTGTTGGCTGACTCATCTCAGTTGATTTGCTCATACATGCTGAACATACATGTATACAGGGACATGAATAACCAAGTTACTTGCTCATATATAAAGTATATATAATATACTGTAACATCCTAAACTCAAGCTGTAATGATGAAGAGTAGGGCCAACTTTGGCATTTTATTTGAAAAAGTGTCTATAAATCCAGATGTTTGCTCAGGAAATGGCAGCTGTCTGTCAAGACCACATGTCATGAGCAAGCAACATGCTGAGCCACAAACTAAATAAGCTAGTCAGCAGTTTCAATTATTCATGTGGCCCAAAGCGACCAATAACAATCATCTATTTCAGTGACATTTTGCAGGTGAAGCATGCCTCTAAAGGGCTGCTGTTTTTTTAGTTATGTTAATGCTGAGGTTGATGAGTCTGTCTGAATCCTAAGACCTTCCTGCCGCAAAAGACACTGACATCCTCTCTATGGATAACTATATACTATATAGAAAAAAAAATCCTTTATGTATTATAAAGCAGGCCTATTAACTTAAATGTGCACTAAGTTTCATGATTCAGGAAAATAAACTTTATTTTTCTATGTGTTGTTGACATGACACAGACCAGAGGTATAAAATATCGTAAAATTACACACAGATGTGTACTCACATCCCAATTCACACACACTCACAACATCTTAAACTACATTTATTGAACATACTGTACACATGCAGAAGAACATTGCCATCCATCCATCCATCCATCGTCGTCCGCTTATCCGTGGTCGGGTCGCGGGGGGAGCAGCTCCAGCAAGGGACCCCAAACTTCCCTTTCCCGAGCCACATTAACCAGCTCTGACTGGGGGATCCCGAGGCGTTCCCAGGCCAGGTTGGAGATGTAATCCCTCCACCTAGTCCTGGGTCTTCCCCGAGGCCTCCTCCCAGCTGGACGTGCCTGGAACACCTCCCTAGGGAGGCGCCCAGGGGGCATCCTTACCAGATGCCCGAACCACCTCAACTGGCTCCTTTCGACGTGAAGGAGCAGCGGCTCTACTCCGAGCTCCTCACGGATGACTGAGCTTCTCACCCTATCTCTAAGGGAGACGCCAGCCACCCTCCTGAGGAAACCCATTTCGGCCGCTTGTACCCTGGATCTCGTTCTTTCGGTCATGACCCAACCTTCATGACCATAGGTGAGGGTAGGAACGAAAACTGACCGGTAGATCGAGAGCTTTGCCTTCCGGCTCAGCTCTCTTTTCGTCACAACGGTGCGATAAACTGAATGTAATACCGCCCACGCTGCGCCGATTCTCCGACCAGTCTCCCGCTCCATTGTCCCCTCACTCGCGAACAAGACCCCAAGGTACTTAAACTCCTTCACTTGGGGTAAGGACTCATTCCCTACCTGGAGAAGGCACTCCATCGGTTTCCTGCTGAGAACCATGGCCTCAGATTTAGAGGTGCTGATCCTCATCCCAGCCGCTTCACACTCGGCTGCAAAACGATCCAGTGAGTGCTGAAGGTCACAGGCCGATGATGCCATCAGGACCACATCATCTGCAAAGAGCAGCGATGAGATCCCGAGCCCACCGAACTGCAACCCCTCCCTACCACGACTACGCCTCGATATCCTGTCCATAAATACTACGAACAGGATTGGTGACAAAGCGCAGCCCTGGCGGAGGCCAACCCTCACCTGAAACGTGTCCGACTTACTGCCGAGAACCCGGACACAGCTCTCGCTTTGGTCATACAGAGATTGGATGGCCCTGAGAAGGGACCCCCTCACCCCATACTCCCGCAGCACCTCCCACAAAGTCTCCCGGGGGACCCGGTCATATGCCTTCTCCAGATCCACAAAACACATGTAGACTGGATGGGCATACTCCCAGGCTCCCTCCAGGATCCTTGCTAGAGTAAAGAGCTGATCCGTTGTTCCACGACCAGGACGGAATCCGCATTGTTCCTCTTCCACCTGAGGTTCGACTATCGGCCGAACCCTCCTTTCCAGCACCTTGGAGTAGACTTTACCAGGGAGGCTGAGAAGTGTGATACCCCTGTAATTGGTACACACCCTCTGGTCCCCCTTTTTGAAGAGGGGAACCACCACCCCGGTCTGCCACTCCTTTGGCACTGTCCCAGACTTCCACGCAATGTTGAGTAGGCGTGTCAACCAAGACAGCCCCTCCACACCCAGAGCTTTCAACATTTCTGGACGGATCTCATCAATCCCTGGGGCTTTGCCACTGTGGAGTTGTTTGACTACCTCAGTGACCTCCACCAGGGAAATTGACGACAATCCCCCATCATCCTCCAGCTCTGCCTCTAACAAAGAGCGCGCATCAGCTGGATTTAGGAGTTCCTCAAAGTGCTCCTTCCACCGCCCTATTACCTCCTCAGTTGAGGTCAACAACGTCCCATCCTTACTGTACACAGCTTGGATGGTTCCCCGCTTCCCCTTCTGAGGTGGCGGACGGTTTTCCAGAAGCGCCTTGGTGCCGACCGAAAGTCCTTCTCCATGTCTTCTCCGAACTTCTCCCACACCCGCTGCTTTGCCTCTTTCACGGCAGAGGCTGCAGTCCTTCGGGCCCGTCGGTACCTTGCAACTGCCTCCGGAGTCCTCTGGGATAACATATCCCGGAAAGACTCCTTCTTCAGTCGGACGGCTTCCCTGACCACCGGTGTCCACCACGGTGTTCGAGGGTTACCGCCCCTTGAGGCACCCAAGACCCTAAGACCACAGCTCCCTGCCGCAGCTTCAGCAATGGAAACTTTGAACATTGTCCACTCAGGTTCAATGCCCCCAGCCTCCACAGGGATGCACGAAAAGCTCCGCCGGAGGTGTGAGTTGAAGGTCTGTCGGACAGGAGCTTCCTCCAGACGTTCCCAATTTACCCGCACCACCCGTTTGGGCTTACCAGGTCTGTCCAGAGTCTTCCCCCACCCCCTGACCCAACTCACCACCAGATGGTGATCAGTTGACAGCTCCGCCCCTCTCTTTACCCGAGTGTCCAAAACATACGGCCTCAAATCAGATGAAACGATTATAAAATCGATCATTGACCTTCGGCCTAGGGTGCTCTGGTACCAAGTACACTTATGAGCATCCCTATGTTCGAACATGGTGTTTGTTATAGACAATCCATGACTAGCACAGAAGTCCAATAACAGACAACCACTCTGGTTTAGATCAGGGAGGCCGTTCCTCCCAATCACGCCTCTCCATGTATCTCCGTCATTGCCCACATGTGCGTTGAAGTCCCCCAGCAGAACTATGGAGTCCCCCTCCGGAGCCCCATACAGGACTCCATTCAAGGTCTCCAAGAAGGCCGAATACTCTGAACTCTTGTTTGGTGCATATGCACAAACAACAGTCAGAGTTTTCCCCCCAACAACCCGCAGGCGTAGGGAGGCGACCCTCTCGTCTACAGGGGTAAACTCCAACGTTGCGGCGCTCAGCCGGGGACTTGTGAGTATCCCCACACCCGCCTGGCGCCTCACACCCTGGGCAACTCCGGAGAAGAAAAGAGTCCAACCCCTCTCCAGGAGTACGGTTCCAGAACCGAGACTATGCGTAGAGGTAAGCCCCACCAGATCCAACTGGTAGCGCTCCACCTCACGCACAAGTTCCGGCTCCTTCCCCCACAGCGAGGTGACATTCCATGTCCCCAGAGCCAGCCTCTGCTGCCCGGGTCTGGTCCGTCGAGGCCCCTGACCTTCACCGCCACCCGTGTGGCAGCGCACCCGACCCCAGCGGTTCCTCCCACAGGTGGTGGGCCCATGGGCTGGAGAGATAGGTGCCACGTAGCTTTTTCGGGCTGTGCCCGGCCGGGCTCCGTGGCAAACCCGGCCACCAGACGCTCGCTGACGAGCCCTCCCTCTGGGCCTGGCTCCAGACGGGGGCCCCGGGCTTCCTCCGGGCAGGGTCTCTCTATCCCTTCCTCGTTTATTCATAGGGTCTTTTGAACCATTCTTCGTCTGGCCCCTCACCTGAGACCACTTTGCCATGGGAGACCCTACCAGGAGCACAAAGCTCCAGACAACACAGCCCTCAGGTTCATAGGGACACCCAAACCTCTCCACCACGATAAGGTGATGGTTCCCGGAGAGGCATTTGGCATTTTATTTGAAAAAGTGTCTATAAATCCAGATGTTTGCTCAGGAAATGGCAGCTGTCTGTCAAGACCACATGTCATGAGCAAGCAACATGCTGAGCCACAAACTAAATAAGCTAGTCAGCAGTTTCAATTATTCATGTGGCCCAAAGCGACCAATAACAATCATCTATTTCAGTGACATTTTGCAGGTGAAGCATGCCTCTAAAGGGCTGCTGTTTTTTTAGTTATGTTAATGCTGAGGTTGATGAGTCTGTCTGAATCCTAAGACCTTCCTGCCGCAAAAGACACTGACATCCTCTCTATGGATAACTATATACTATATAGAAAAAAAAATCCTTTATGTATTATAAAGCAGGCCTATTAACTTAAATGTGCACTAAGTTTCATGATTCAGGAAAATAAACTTTATTTTTCTATGTGTTGTTGACATGACACAGACCAGAGGTATAAAATATCGTAAAATTACACACAGATGTGTACTCACATCCCAATTCACACACACTCACAACATCTTAAACTACATTTATTGAACATACTGTACACATGCAGAAGAACATTGCACTCCTGCAATTTGGGAATACAGTAACACACACACACACACACACACACACACACACACACACACACACACACCCTACACCAATGTGGATGATTACCTGCTTTAGATGAGATTTTTGGCTACATGCTTCACCGCTCAGAATGCCATTTTCTCACATTGGATATATGTGCCTGTATGCTTGTGTTTTAGTGTGTATACCTGTGTGTGTGTGTCCAGCGTCTCACCACAGTGCACTGCTTCAACGTGGGACCTTTTAATTAAGGGAGAAGTTTCATTATCAGCTCCATTAGTCAATGCCTGGCTGGTGTCAACACTCACACACAGACACACATACACACATACTGGAAGAACACTGTAAGCTGCGCTGATATAATATTTAACCTGATGTTCTGTTTCAGGATGAGAGTGTTATTTATTATCTGTAATAATGGGAAGTGACCCCATTTCCAGGCAAAAGAGAGTGGCGGGGGGAGAGGTGTTATTATAAGTCATCATGTCGTCATTTGCATAGTAATGCATGTCACAGGCCACACTACACTGCTACAGAGGGAAAAAACTGTGCAGTGGAGGATAATGACCCTGCCATATAGGCATCGGCGGAACACTTTATGTAGATTTTAGGGAAACAAGTCTACCTTGAAAATCATCATTCAGTATCTCAATGAATCTCTTCCTTGTATTATAAATGTTTTTTTTGGGGTCCTTATTATTTGAAGTTACAGTAAGACAAATGTTTAAGTCTTAATATCATTATGAAAAAAGTCTCCAGATGTTTACGTTTCCAATTGAATTGAAAGATTACAAGCTTTTCAGTCGCTTGAAAAATTCTGCAACCTGCAGAAGCACAGTCAGCAGGAGACTGGTGAGTTGATCTCCCTATCCTGATGAGCCGCTTGTCGCCATGAGATCGCCGCAGAGATGGTCTGGCTAGCTTGAGCTCATCTTCTCCAACTTTTTCTCTTGACTGGCCAGCTGGATAGCTAGCCCAAGCTAACAGAGTTAGCAGGGGGTTAGTGTAGTTGGCAGGAGAAAACTTGGTGATCTTCTGACATTTCATGTCAGTGCCGGTTTTTGGCATGGGCGGTATTTTTTCATGTCACATGGGGGGCGGCACGAGAACTTTAAAAAAAAAAATTTGCTAACACGCAAAAATAGAGTTGAGACTAAAGGAAATGTCATTAACTGACAGAAAGAAAGGGTTTGTGTTACAAATTGACTTTTAAATATCTCATTACATAATTCTGCAATGCAGTACATACTTCCTATAATGGATTTTATTCCAAAACGAGACTTGGATACAAAGTAATAACTCCTACTCTCACTAAATTTAAACACATTCAGGAACACGAGAAAACTAAAATTATGGGTCACTGGTCACTTTTAGTTTATAAAAGCATCTGGTTTTGTTGGAGGCTAGCAGTGCTGGTCCAGTTACTTGGAAATAGTAATTAGTTACTGATTACTGATTACTTCTCCAAGAAAGTAATCCAGTAACTTTACTGATTACTTATTTTCAAAAGTAATTAGTTACTTTGCTAGTTACTTTACTAAGTTACTTTTCAAAAACATGATGCACGACCTGTGAACTGTTACACCCATAAAACTTTTGTTATTCACCGTCCAGATGTCAGCAGTGGTGGAAACAAAGTCTACATCTCCGAGTGCAGCCTTCAAATTAGCGTCCATTATGTCTTATTCTCTCTCAAGGTATCCTGCAAATGACTTTCTCTGCGGCAGCTTGGTCGGTATTTTTTCTACGATGCGTCGGAACGATTCAGAGTGAACAGTGGAAATTGGCAGCATGTCCTCGACAATATAGCCAGCAACGAGCTTCTTCAGTTCAGCGGCACTAAGTCCTGAGGTTCGCCCGGTGGAATTGGCTGTAGCCCTGGGGTCATGTCAGTTGGGGGTTCAGGTTTTTTTTCAGAGAGTTTCACATTCCTGTGCCGGTGTTCTGTCGATGTAGCATACTTTGTCAGAATAGCATACCGGAAGTTTAGTTTGATAGCGGGGTCTGTCAATTTAGCCTACTTTGTCAAAACAGCATACCAGTGTTTGTGAAGGGTATGCTGTTTTGAAAGCCCCTGGTTTAATAAAAATACAGTTTATAAAGGGGAATGCTGTTTTGATAGCCCCTTTGTTTAATACAAATACAGTTTCTACAGATGGTTGGTTTATTAAAAAAATTGTTTATAAAGGGGTATGCTTTTTTGATAGTCCCTTTGATTGTACAAGTCATGCAATTAAGTAATGTGTATATAATATGCGATATAATACACCAAAACTTACCGCTTGTAATCTTAGGTATGCTGAAATGATGGTTTAAATTTAACGCATGCGCAATTCCACAAATTTCACTGCTGCACATGCGCATTTACCGAAGGTATGCCATTCTGATGGGTATGGTGTTCCGTCAGAACACCGGCTTGCTAGGTGCTTGCTCGGATATGAGGTGGACTTTTTCGCTGTAGATAAACGTTTTCTTCCCACGCAGAGTGTACAGCGGATGCTGATGTTTTTGTCACCTTTAACCGAGTCAAACTCAAAGTAATGTCGGTACCTCCAAGCATTAAACGCTGCATCCTTCTCTCTCCCGCGCTCCATGTTGTCTCTTCTTCAACACTACACATGTCAATGTTTACACCGACGTCGCGGCGCTCATACGTCATTGTCACTCACGAGATAGTCTCACGAAACAAAATCACGGTTAAGTAACGCAGTAATGCAGCCTGCTTACGGGGAAGTAACAGTAATCTAATTACCGTTTTTGCAATTGTAATTCCTTACCTTACTTGTGAAAAAAGTAATCGGATTACAGTAACACGTTACTTCTAACACGTTACTGCCCATCAGTGGTGGCTAGCAAATGGAAAACAGCTCCACAATGACTGCGATCACAGTAATGATTTTTAAATAGTAGAGAGGGGTCCTTCCATTAGGGCAACAAGCGGGAGCTTTGCAGACTCACTTCAGTTTGTCATCTGACTTGACGGTGAAGGCCTGTAAGTGGCACGCTGATTGATATGATGAGGACGCAATTAGCCCTGAGCAAAATCAGAGGAGCCTCTTATGATAAGCACCACTTTGTGTGTGTGTGTGTGTGTGTGTGTGTGTGTGTGTGTGTGTGTGTGTGTGTGTGTTTAATTGTTTGAGAGATAGAACACTGTATTCCCATAGATTGTCAACTAGATTGCCTCTCTTTCACACACACACACACACACACACACACACACACACACACACACACACACATAAATATATATATATATATATATATATATATATATATATATATATATATATATATATATATAGGCTACACACAGATATAGGCTACTCACAGATATGCACAGCTCTTTTTGACTGTCTTTTTTTCTTTTGGCAGATGAAAGAGAAGACGTTCAAAAGAAGACTTTTACAAAATGGGTAAACTCACAGTTGGCTAAGGTAAGACAGCCTCCTTTCCATTATCCACTCCATTCACTATATCTTCTATTCCCTGTCTGCACTTGCCAGAGTCTCTAACTGGACTGTGATCGCTTTCTCTCATCCCTGTGTAGTAATGTGTATTCTTGAATAATTTCAAGACTATTTTAACTTTTCTCTAATTCTAACTAATTACACAACATATGTAGGAGCTTAAAGCTTCCTTCTCGGAACCTCTCTCTCTGTCTCTCTCTGTCTCTTGGTTTTAATGACTAAGGCCCATTGCTTTGAAAATGAACTCTTAATGGAAGAAAAGAGGTCTCTGTATGTTTTATGAGATATTGTCCTTCTTGTGGGGTACTATCCAGACACACTGGTTTGGAGCACTACACATACTGTCTCTTCATTCTATGTCTTCTTAAAATTCTCTCTCAGTCTGAACCCTCCTCCCCTCCTCTGTTTTGTTTTTATTTATTTCCTTCGATTTTCAGACGAAAACTTACAAGAGGAAAGGATTTGTTTGTTTTTTAACGCCGGCAGCATCTTCCACCTCCTTTCATCTGGGGCGGTTTTCTGTTTGTCTCTCAGAGTCACAGACAATTTCAGAGGCATTTCCTTTAACGGCTGTGATTCAGACGCACATACACAAACGCACAAAGGTTATTCCCGCCACGTCCATTCTCTCTGGAGAGTGGGTTCAGTAAAGCTAGGATAAAGGGAACAGGAGAGTGTTGCACATTTTCAGGTTTCCCTTTTTCTTGTGATTCTACATGCTGTATTTGGGATTGTTTTAATGGAATATATATATATATATATATATATATATATATATATATATATATATATATATATATATATATATATATATATATAAATTTGTGTTGCTTGATTGTTGGTGGACTTTGTTGTCCAGTAACTCAGTTACTCAGTCCCCCCCTAGGGACTGAATGACTTGTTTTGATTTTAATTCTAATTAAATTTCTGTGTTTATGATTGTGTTTTTGTTTGTGGTGTGTGTATTTTGTGGATGCCAACACATCACTTCTATTCCTATTTTCAAAGTTGATTACAAGGGTGCTAGAGGTGTGCCGTTGCCATGGTGATGGGGACGTAGGTGAGTGTGTGTGCATGTTGGTGCTCATTTGTGTGTGTGTGTGTAAGTAAAGCTATTGAAGCAGAGTGTGATCTAAGCCAGGTGATTAAAGCCAGGAGGACAGACAGGCTGGATAGGTATTCTCTTCTCTTCTCTCCTTCTTTCTCCTCTCCTGTCTTCCCTTTTCCTTTCCTTTGCATTTATTCTCTTCCCTTCTTCTCTCACTTCCTCTGCTCTTTTACTTACTCTTTTCCTGCTCTTTTTTTCATCTCCTCCCCTCTCCTTTCCTGCCTTTCCTTCCCTTTTTCTTTCATGTCCATTCAGCCTGCCAGATCCCCTTTTACTATAACTAAGAGAAAAAGGGAGGGATAAAATTTGGAGGTGGGAGGCAAAAAGGTAGATAGAAACAGGGGGGGGGGTAGAGAAAGGCAGTAGAGGAAGAGAGAGAGATCCCCTCATTCATCCAAACTCAGTGGAGCATAATGCACACACACACACACACACACACACACACACACACACACACACACACACACACACACACGCACACAGGTGAGTAAGAGGTAGCGAGACAGCAGATGGGAGAAAGTAAGATTATAGAAGGGGAGAAATTGAGGAGAGAGAGAAGGAGACGAAGGATGTAGTAAGGAGTGTGGAGAAGCAATGCAAAATGAGTGAGAGGAATATGGAGAAAAAAAAACAAGAGAAATGCCTTGCAGTGAAGCAGTGTTGTGTCTGATTTTAGTGTGATTTGCTACTCAGCAAACCATAAAAAGAGGCACTTCAGGAATATACGAGGGTCTGTTACCACGGCAAGAAACAGAGCTTTTTTTTCTTTTTTACTAACCACAGCCGGTACTTTATTCAAGAGTATCAGATTCTATTCCAGTGCAGCATACACTGCAACATGCCGTCTGTAATTTACTTAAGTGTTGCATTAGCCAGATATCTTTGGGCTTAACTCAGGTGTTCTTTTATCAGGAAGCTGGCCATGGTAACCTATGCAGCTTCAGTTCAGAGGACCAGATAAAAATGTGTTAACATGTCTGAATACTGAACAATCAGCTCACAAAAACAATCTCATCATTCCTACAGCTGTAGGAGTCAGGATATAACATATTACATGTTGAACTTGTTGTAATACAGGCCCTTGGTCTAGTTTGGCTGCTTTAGGTGAAGTAATTTATATTACTATTTGTTAGAATCCCTCTTGTGAATTTTGGTTCATAGTAAAGGAACTCTTACTCTTTGATTTTAGAGCACTGAGTTTAATGGATTGGTTGATAATCAGTTTTTTTTTTCCATATGGTCTGAATGGACAAAATAATCCACCTCAGAGAGCCAGGAATGGAGGGGATAGGGTGACAGAAAGAGGGGAGGACAGCATTCATCCAGTGCCTGGTGTTAATTTCACACCCTGGCTGTCACTGTGCTTAGGTCCTCAAAAACAACTGCAGAATAACTCTGATAGGAGAGAATAGGGAACAGGAGAGGACAATGAAGCTGAGGAACAAAAATGAAAAGGAGGGATGAGATGAAAGGATAAGGAGTGCAGACGGTAGTGAGGTAATTTTCTTGTTTTGCTATTCATAGATGCTTTGTTATGCTTATGATACAAGCTTAAATTTGTCAAATAACTTTCCCAATTGTTATACTGATAATAACACAGCCCTTAGCCTCATGGTTTTTGTGGATCATTACTCAACATTTAGTGATGCACTGCATTTCTGTTGTTTTGACATCATCTGTGTTACATTTGGGCCTTTTAAGATGTGAAAACAGAACGTGAAATTAAACAAATCAAAACAATGTTTGAGCATGTTTGAGGTAAAAGAAACAGCATTAAATCTAAGGAGTTGGTAGCATTGAACTAGTGTAGCTTTGCAAACACTGTAAATCTAGAAGGTATGAGCCAGCAACTGGGCCACGTTCAGCCGCGTCAAAACATAGCCACCCAGTTGTGTGCTCAAGCTCTCTGCCTTTTTATTACCACGAGTTTACATACACATCTCTGCTGATTGGGTATCACCTGTGACACACTGAGAGACACACCCACCAAACGAGAGAAAACATCTCTCAAAGCTGTTGCACACTGTTTCACACCATTCTGAGGAAACATGTCATTCAACACGGAAACCGTAGCAAAAAGGTGCACACCGTTTTGAGATTGAAGATGAACGTGCCCCTGGTTAGCTATAGAGTCAACCAGAGGTTAACATGTGACAGCTGTTACATATGAATTGGTCCAAATTGGATTAAACATGCCTTCAGTAGATCCAAATTTCATATGTGCTAGAGAGAGAGAGAGAGAGAGTGGTAGAGATACGGCCACGGTTTATCAAAGTTCATAAAAATGTAGCTGAATGAGGATACAACAAATATATATATATATATATATATATATATATATATATATATATATATATATATATATATATATATATATATATATTTTGTGTATATATATATACACAAAATAACAGAGCTGAATTAGCACAACTTTTATGCATTTCTTTCACATCTACTGCAGTCAGATTCACTGTGTTCACTCGGAAGGAATCACTTCACACGGGTAGGCACTTGTAATGACATTTCGAACATGTTAATAGGCTAAAAGCACGTTTAAAACTTGCCCGGTTTCAGCCTCCTGGGTGCTAACGCTAGCAGGAGGATAACACTGTGTAGGCAACACCGTTTGTTTTCATTTTTTCTTGCTACTGACAGCACTCCAAATTTACAAACAACAGAGCTACGTGTTGAATTTTGAATTGAATTCTCCTTAAAGGTGAATGAGTACCACATGCACATTTTAAAGAGGTTTCTTCCCCAACAAAAGATGCAAAAGAGTAAATTATGCCTACATGTGTGCTGACTCAGTCAATGGAGATACAGTAATGAGAAAAGTTGATCTACAGGAGAATAAATAGTTGAACGCAATACAGAATGTCTATGAGCCTTACTGCATTATATACAATTTAAGTTTTACATTTTTAATTGTCATCTGTGTTTCCCTTTACATAAATAAAGATATAGAAATAGGTGCATCAAATTCACCATAATGCAGGAAAATTAAGTGTTCAATGCTCAACATTTTCTGGGGGAGGACCTCCAGATCCCCCCCACATCATATGTGTCCCCACAAATGGAAACAAAACCTTTGCCTTTGGGTTGCCTGGCCAGCTGTGATTAGGCCAAGTGTTTGTGCCATCTAACAGATCTACAAACTGGGCGGCTGAAACAAACATACATGGGAAACTGGGCTAGTAAAACCGTTTTTGTGATCTGCTCTGCGTGCATTGCTCTCAGTTTATTTTAATTGGTCTGGACTAAGCCCCAAACCTAATCAAGTCCTAGAAACGCCCCTGGTTATAATAGCATAACCTTTATTTTGGTCAAGTTGTTTTTTTGGGCAGCTTACCTGTGCTGAAGAATTCAGTAATCTCATCCATGTGTCCGCTGTTAATAATCTCATCCATGTGTCCGCTGTTAATAATTTGCTCTGGTGATCCAAATCAACACACTCTGTTTAGTGATACCATAGACAGTTAAAGAAATGGACAAAGTGACGCCGTTGTTTTTGACGGAGACCTGTGAAGTCTATTAGAAGCACTTTTCCGGTGAGGGCTGAGCGTTACTGCACAGCTGCAAACTGAGCTTGCCGACGTAGATGTGACGTGAGCAACGTGTCTGAACATTGTAAGTCTTCTGGTAGCTGTGCCAAGAGAAATCTCAATCATTCCCAATCTTGCAGAAACGGAGAGCGTAGGTATATGTAAGGAGATAACATAGGTACAGGCTAATTATTGCTAACTAAAATGCTAGTTAATATTAGCAATTAAACTTAAACAGCTACTTAAACAGAATTACTATACGGTATTTCCTCTACTATGCGACAGTAAGTCGCGTGGTTATGACACAATCGTCTATTTTTACAAAAACGTCTGCTACGGAGCCATAACGTGAGGTACAAGGTAATGGAGCCTTTTATACATTGTCGTGTTTCTTCAGAAATAAACAACGGACAAATAAAGTCTTTAAACGTTTCGGATGTAAAGTTATTCGCCGTCAAAGTGACGTCAAAATGAATGTCAGTCAATGGAATGCTAACGGCGGGTGAGTGCTTGGTAGCATCAAAATGGCACCAAAGCGGCTTCGCTCTGTGGAGGCAGGCTTGCCCCTTTGAGTGATACAGGCTACTACCATTAGCCTCGTGAGACCATCCTGATCTCGCGAGCTCCAGTTTTCCACTCGCAGATCAGTCTGGCATCTTCAGGCAGAGAACATTTGGAGCCGTTCACCAAATGATCGAGAAATCAGCGTTGGTTTTGAGGCGGGTTTAGGTGTGACGCAATGAGGAGCTCGCGAGATCAGGATGGTCTCACAAATGCGAAGCAATCCATCTGGCGGAGTCAGGTTATACTACCATTATCTTAACCTTAAATTAATAAGGTTGTACTGTATGCAATGTTTTGGGTTTTCAGTTAAAGTAAGTGTGCCAATAGGATTACCCAACATGAGGCAAGCATGCCAACACGCTAAACTATATCTGCGATAGAAGATGTTCATTACACTTTTATGTTTGTCTCTGTGAGTAACTGGAATCCTACACGGAAAATTACATCACACAGAGGTTGTTACTTTGTGACTTTTAGGAAACGCTTGTAATCAAAAACTAGTTGTCCACTGAGGTTGTTATACGTACTGTAAAGCACACATGGTTAAATCAAGGGGCCAGGCTTCTCTCCTCAGAGCGAAGCCGCGATGGCGCCATTTTGCTAGCCCTTTCCCATCACCCCCGTTAGCATCCCATTGACTGCAATTCATTTTGGCGTCACTTTGACAGCCAATAACTTTACATCTGAAGCGTTTAAAGACTTGATTTGTCCGTTGTTTATTTCTTAAACACGACAATGTACACAAGGCTACATTACCTTGTACCTCACGTTATGGCTCCGTAGCATACGTTTTTATAAAAATAGGCTAACGATTGTGTCATAACCACGCGACTTACTGTCGCATTGTAGAGGAATTACCGTATAGTACAGGAGAAGCTCGCAGGCAGTTTCGACGTACATTAGCTGTTTAGTTTAATTACTAATGTTAACTAGCATTTTAGTTAGCAATAATTAGCCTGTGCCTATGTTATCTCCTTACATATACCTACGCTCTCCGTCTCTGATAGATTGGGAATGATTGAGATTTCTTTTGCGCAGCTACCAGAAGGCTTACAACGTTCACGTCACATCTACGGCGGGAAGCTCAGTTTGCAGCTGCGCAGTAACGCTCAGTAACCCTTTCCCATCACCGGAAAAGTGCTGGTAAGAGGCTTCACTTGTCTCCGTCGAAAACAGCGGGATCGCTGTGTCCATTTTATATACTGTCTATGGGTTAAATGTCCCGAAAAGCAACCATTTTAACAGTAGTGTTTTCTTTGTTTTAATTGCATTGATTTATTTTTCTTATCTTTTTTTAGGATGCATTTGTAATTAAACACAGTCTAAACATAATGTATACTCCAGCAATACTGTCTCAGGGTCACAGTCCTATAGCTTTTCTTGCTTTGCACAAGAAAAAAACAACAAAAAGACAATATGTATGATAATGATATTAAATATATTCATATTGCTTATTTCACCTTGAGGTGTTTGTGTTAGACAGTCGAGCACAGGATTGTTTTTACCCTTGGTGACACAAACCAATTAGCTTCTCTTCTTTACTTTCACTAACTTCTATTGGTTTTAATATGCTTAAATGAAGAAATACAACCACCTCGGGGTAAGATTTAATAGTGGATGAGATTTGTTATTTTAGCATGAAATCTGCGTGAAATCTTATGATTTATTAGTCCCCTAATCTGGAAAAACATGTATTTGAAGGCGACAACAGCATCTGAATCTGTTACATTTTGATTTAGGATACACATTAAACACCTTGTTAAAAGTTGCTGGAGTTGTAGCTCAGAGACTGTTAGAAAACTGCTCTATAAAGATGCGCTCTGTAATATTAAAAAAACAACTGCCCTGCTTCCCATTTGCTAGAGGCCTGCTTGTTCATATGTCCCATGTGCAGTTGAAGATAAAAGTTAACATATTTTTTGTCAGAATAATACATCTAGTTTGCCCACAGTCCAAGCTTACATATGTATGGGTGGATTTACCTGCTAGCCGATTCTTTATTAGAACTGATAGATGTTTTTTTTTTAACCAAAACGTTTAATTTACTACTAATCTTACTCCTTTTTCCTTAATAAAAACTCAGAATATCTAAATATGTAAACAATGTTAATTTCAAAAGTTGTACTGCTGGACACAATATGTCTCATCCTTCCCTGCATTTATATAGTCTTAACGACTACTCAAAAGACTTCACACATATATTCATACACTGGTGGACAAGGGTGCCATACAAGGTGCCACCTGCTCATCCCATAAACATTTACACACACCGATAGCAATTAGGGGTTCGTTGTCTTGCCAAAGGACACTTCAACATGCTGGGCCTGCAGGGGCCAGGGATTGAACAACCTGCCTTCTGATTGCTAGGCAAACGCTCTACCACCTGAACCACAGTCGCCCACGTGATTTACCTGGAGGCTTTACATTTCCACATCACCCTAAATATTGGGAGGAAAACGAGTGGCTACAAACTAGTTTTGATGTCATAAATCGTTTATTTGTTAAACATTTTCCCTCGTGAGCAGATAAGTGTGAAGACAATATCTTCACAAATACCATTCTGCACAGGAGACTGTAAAGAATCACAGTTTTATTTGAGTAATATTTGCATGTCCCTGGTGACATACCAGGAACTGCAGCCTTAGGGACCTTTGTATATGTCATTCCTCATCTCTCTTTCCTAATTTCCTGTCATATCAGTGCATGTATGAAAAGGGGAAGTGTTATTGCACAGAGTGCCAAATTTCAAGCCAATAGTAAAATGGGATTAGTTAATTTGTGGCGTTCAGATGATTTCTGATGGTGGTTTTGTCTCATAGTTACTAGGGAAGCAGACACACCATAGCAACATATTACATTAGGTAACATTCCAAAAATGTAAAACCTTCTTTGTATGCTTGCTTAAATGAAATGATTATTTGTGTGATAAAATATCTCCCATGACATGACCCATGCTCTATACACAAGGATCAATCCATTACATGGAGCCCAGTAGAATACACATGACATCTTAATTATATTTTGCCTCAGAGATCAACCAGCTCTCTTATTCCTGAATACTTCCTGGCCTCAGGTTGGCTGTTGTTGCAATTATCTTGTGACAATTTAATTAATTGTTATATTAACTTAATCAGATATAGACCTGGGGCTTTTGGGGTATCTGGATTAAAACTTAATCCCATAATTTTATAATTCTTTCCTATGATGCTAATGTAACCCATATGGAATATAGGGGTACTAAACCCTTGTTATTTAGAGATGCAGTTACACGTTTTCTCCAGCAGAGTGCGCTTGGCACAGGGTGATAAGCAGTGAGCGGTACCTGAAGACCCCACTTTTGTAGCGGGGGGGTTACTTTTGAATGCAACACCTAGACGAACCGACGGCAGATGCGCAGCTACGAGCGAACGGAGTATTTCCCCGTATAAAAAGTCACAAAACAGTTCCAAAACCTTAATTAATTCAGTCATGTTGAGTTGTTTTGGTATTGAGAAGTTGCTTGTTTATTAGTTCGCGAGCTGTGAACCTATTGGATACATTCCTGTCGAGTTATAAATGTCTTTGAACTCCGGTGAGTAGCTGCACGTGTCGCATGATAACATGTTGTTTTGCTAGCCACTGTGAGGAGAAAATAAATGATAAATGCTGTTTAAGTTGCGATACTTTTACCATAAAACCAAACGCAGTTATGTGAAGGTTTTCCTGTACTTTGGTGTTCAGTGTGTCATTGTTTGTGTAAAATAAATCGCTAATCGCTAGCTACGATGCTAACGCTAGCGGCTAATCTATTGCTAGTTGGTTGGTGATAAACTGTGCTAAATGTTATGCTAATCGTCAAGCTAATTGCTAGTTCTGGTTAGACATGGTAGTGAAACCTTAAAGGAGCATTCCACTTATTTTGTTGCTGCTAGAGCACCTTGATTAGCAGAATGAATCCACTTTAAATGTGATTTAACTCATTCTGGTTGTTAAAATGCACTTGTTTAGTGAAGTGAAGGAATAATTATATTCACTTTTAATGTTTAAATTGTATAATTGTAAAAAATGTATAAAAGGAGGAATGTTTAAAAAGATAAATAATTAATTGTTCACTAAAATACCATGACATATGACAATAAGTAATTCATTCTTTGTAGTTACAATATTAAATGTTGTGATACATGACAATTCATTTTGTATAAGTCTATACATGTTTTGATTAAGAAGTTGATGTAGTCAGAGTAGAATCAGATAACTTACAAGTCTGCACTATTTGTGCAGGTTGGTTTTTTTGGTTGAGTACCAGAATCACTGACGAACTGAAAGATGGCGAGCCTTGCCCAGCAGATCTGTGGACGGGGTTGGGTATGGTGTGGCCAGCCATAAAGACCCTCCACAGAGGACTTGGATTTGCAGATTCATTCATTCTGACACAGATAAGAAACACACACTAACCTACCCGGGTAGCAGCATTTGAACTTGACATTGAACACACACATCCGGATATTTCCCCCCAAGACTGAACTCTCACTTGGTGGTTAAACATTTCCTCCTCAATACAGAGGAGCGATAGAGTTGGAACACCCAACTCAAAAGGCACTTCATTCTTTTGTTAAGTATTTTAATTAAGAGCTCTGTTTTATTTTATTTTGGTATACATACAGTGTTGTCTGTGAAAGTTTATGTTGATTCATGGTGACAAGCATTAAAATTGTCAACTGTTAACCCACAACACTTACTGATGAGTCATCTATTCCAAGTGTATTCTCCTATAGGACCTAGAGTGATGTGTCTCATCTACCCAATCAGGTTAGGACCAGAGGTGCTACACTAACATTGGGAGTCAGTTAACTGTTGAGTCAGACAGCTGATGTTGCCTGTCACTAAGAAAAAATTGTGTTGACTCAAAGCAGCCATTCATCTTAAATGTGTCACATCATGACACATTTTGCTACAAACATCACACCGCTTCTTCTCAGAGTCATAACTTTTGTGTTTTGAAAGTAGATGGAAACCGACCAGCTGAAGTCGGAGACCATCTACAAATAGCCAAAAGAGGTTTTCACATCTTTGTTAATAACATTTTTTCTTCATACTTCATAGCTGCATTTTTAACTCGCACCTTCTCCCTTATATACACAACCTCCAGTTTTAAAAGAAAAATCATGCAAAATAGCCCAATTTCTACCATGCTTTTTGTTAACATATAGACTAATGTGTCATTAAGGTGTGTTCTTACACTGATACAGTCATGCCCTGTGAGAGATATACAACTGTGCATGTGCAAAATAAAATTAACTCCGTTCTGGTTGAAGCGTCAACGATGAGCATGTGTGTTTATTCCTCCATTATAAGCCGGTGTTCCTGCCCTAAAGATGACAGCACCAACACTTTTAATTAAACTCCGTTTTTTAGACAAATTTTTTTTCAACTGTGGGAGGGGGTGAATTTGTTAATAACTCTCCCGGTCAAATGATATTCAGCCTTAAGTCTGGACAGCAAAAAAAAAATAAAAAATGTGATTTTTGCGAATGGGTTACAAACCACATATTGAGGTGGTTTAAAATGCGATTCCATCTGATTTCTACAGATGTGTCTCAGTCGTCCAGACGTTTGCACAAATCGGAATTGATGACAGCCTCAAAGCCTGCCAAACGTCCCTGGGGACGGTCGACTCTGCCAGGCAACGGCCTCGACGCATTGCAGTGTTGCCAGCTTGGTGAATTTCTCACTAGATTTTGCAACATTTCGAAACCTTTTTAGATGACTTTATTTCTAAAAAGTGACTAGCGACAGATTGTGTGACTTTTGATAATCAGGGAAAAAGCAAGGTATTATTGTAATTCATTTCCATGCATGCTCCTCCACATAATCACAGTCAAAGGCTCTTCTGCCAACAGCACAGGGTCTCTCTTTCCCTTTCCTCTTGTGCCGTGAGCACCAGGCAGTCAGCCTACACAGCCACTGAGCTTTATGCAAATGGTATGCAATGACGTCAACAATATGCAATTGACGCGATTACCTCATCTGGCAAGTTTTAGAGACTTTTGGAGCTAGGGCTACCTACTTTTATTGATTTGTCAATTACCTTTATTTATTTTTTTTAACAATGTAGCCAATCATCATTCACAGAGCAGACTGTAAGGTGAGCTACTGTGCCTTCAAACATCACCTGAATGTTATTTTGTGCATTTATATCATAGATTTTCTAAATAATTAAAGATTAGTTTGTAGGACTAGGTGTTACAATCCCGAAGAGCCAGCCTTAGTTGGCCTGGCTATCCTGACATAGGTGCGCTTTTGACCACCTTTGGATGTTACCTGGAACACATCTTCAGCGTCATTGTCAATTTCAGTCTTGTACTCACAATACACCCTATTCTGGGGCAGGCCCACCACAGTTTGATTAGCCCTGGGTATGTTTGTCCCAGAGCCAGTATTGGTCTCTATTGGTGATCAACCGCTGGCCAGGGAGGGATCTTTCCTCTTCAGCCGCAGCCAGAAGCTGCTTCTTTCAGCAGCCTCTGCTAGAACCTTTGTTGTTCTCCTGTTTGCCTGTCCTCTGACTCAATTCAATTTCAATTCAATTTTATTTATAGTATCAAATCATAACAAGAGTTATCTCAGGACACTTTACAGATAGAGTAGGTCTAGACCACACTATAATTTACAAAGACCCAACAATTCCAGTAATTCCCCCAAGAGCAAGCAGTGGGAGTGTTGGCCGTACATTGTGGGGCAGGGCATTGATAGTTGTTCTTCTGGATTCCAGTTCAGCTGCCAGGCAAAGCACTTTTTCCTGCCCTGATGGAGTTTAAGGCCCTTGTCTGAGGTTACCTTTCTTCAACCACAAACGCAGATTTGAAGCTTGTGACCAGGTGGAATTTCCAGATTGCCAAGTGTAGTACTGATCTTCTGTTTCATAGTCGTTTCCCTTGCAATTTCTATTATATTACAGAAACAAAGAATTGTAGGGCTAATCCTGCCTCTCCAGCATCATGTTTTCATCAACACATTGGATGTCCTCTCTTGCCATGCAAATACAAATGAATGTGGTGTTCTCATTGCTTCCACCTCCATTACTTTCTGAAAAACAGTAAGTGTGCAGTTTTACTATAGTAAAGGTAGTGTTTTTCACATTTTGTATAGCTGTGTATGTAACCTCAGACATCTTACCTGGACATATTGGTATCTTTTCTCTTTTAATGTTTCTGTCCACTGTTTCTCTCAAACGGTACAGTGAATAACTGCTTCATTCTTAATTGGTATTTCTTTATTTACAAAAAAAGGCTTTCTGAGGTTTCCCATACAGTATGTGTTCGCTAACGAGTCAGACAAGATTCATGATTCTTCAGTTATAAGTACAGATCAGTTTCAAATTTCAAGTCTGGAGAGCTGCAATTATAGGAACATCAATTCAGCCCAGATAACAACTGAAGAACTGTCTTCATTGTTAGAGTGTACTTGAAATATGAAGAAGGCCGTCATTAAATGGACGAGAGAGAGACATTTTTTTGGGGTGTTCATTTGTGTGTATTCTGCTTTCCAGTGATATTCAAATGTGCATATGATTCTTTTTCCACACACACACACACACACACACACACACTCTCTCACTGCCCTGGTGAATTGAGAATGACTTAATAACGTTGAGTCTCACGGCAATGCCGAGAGGCGTAGGTCGAGGGCAGAGAGGGATGGAAAAAGAAAGAGAGGAGGAAGGAAAATAAGAACATAAGAGAAGAAGAATGAGATGTGAGAGAATGTGTGTGGGGGAGACTGAGTATAAAATCTAAGATAGGGGGAGAGAACAGAAATTAAAGGAAAATGTTAGAGAATGAGACACTGATAGGAAGAAGTTGTTTCTCACAAGATTGATAACAAAATTTCTTCCTTATAGAAAAACACTTTTCTCCCCCTTTTCATTTTTCTTTCTATATTGTGTTACATTCTTTCTCCTCACAGTTCTGGGTTATTTCTACTTTTTTCTTTCTGTCTCACTGCCGATGCTAATGCATTTTAGATGCAGGAGTGGAGACTTCTACATGGCAGCCACCGTTGTAAAAGTGCATGATCGACGCAGGTAAAGAGATCTCTGCCACAGTAAACAGGACAGTAATAATGCGGGGAAGATTTATGATGTCATTTGTACATGAAGCTGCTGGGAATACATGCAGAAGAAAAGCTTTACTTACTTATTGTCTATGTCCTTGCCCATTCCCTGTCTTTACCAATTCCTCTTACACTTTCTCTTAATTAATTTTTCTCAATTTTCAAATAATACGATAATGCTGCTCACCATGCTAAATCAAGTATTGCTGAAAAATTTGTCCAGATTAGCTGATCTCAAATCTATTATGACACCTCTAATAAGCCTTGTGCACGTGAAGGTCATTTGCAATGCAAGATAAATTGAACTAATTGATCAGCCTCAAATTTAAAGCGTTAGCCCTGTGGAGTCTACTGAGGTTAAGCTATCAGTGAGTAAAGATGGTGATGTTTTAGGATATTCTAGAATTATTAAGTTATTGTTTTAGAGTGGGCTTTTTTGTATATACTGTATGGTTTTGGGAATATATCAAGCAGTTGTGCCTTATATCTGCATACTTTTATTATAAAAATGTCATATGTATTTGAACTGGTAGTGATTTAAAAAATATATATTTTAAACAAACTTGATTGTAGTTCCCTGCTATTTTTGGTTGTTAAGGGAAAAAAATAAAATGTGTTTTTTCAAAGGTATTTTATATGTACTGACGTTTCTCCTTAATTCCTCCTTTTCCCTTTACTCTGGTGCTTGTGAAGGTCCAGAGAAGACTATCAATGTGTTCAGCCTGCAGTATATCCAATGTGAAGTAACTTCTAGCTTGTAATCCAAGATTTACCAGTACTGTTAAAGAACAACCTCTTGGGCATTAACTTATATCTTCACATTTAACACAGGGCTGGTTTGTGCTTACTAAAAGATGTCTCTCTACTTCCAACAACTCTGATGTGGTTTCAGCCAATAAGGAGCAAAGTCATGGAATAAGTAAATTGACCTTGTGTTATTGCCTGCAGTTGTTGCTGTTTCTGCTTTTACAGCCACTCAGCCAAATGCTTCTACAGACTTCAATATTGCAGAAATGTAACTTTGTATTAATTAACATGTAGAATCTTTGGAACGTTAAGTATGAACGCACATTATATTTAATTTGAATTGATAATTGTATGTGTATCTGTGTTTTAGACAGGAAAACCACCCGTGGAGGATCTGTTCTCAGATCTGTGCGATGGAAGACGCTTGCTGGAGCTGCTGGAGGGGCTGGCAGGACATGAGCTGGTATGAATAACAAACACAGACACAGAAGCACAATGTATAAGCAGGCACATGCCCTTAATTATAGAAACAAACCAGATGCCAGACTTATGCCAGTCTTTTAAGAGAGCAATACTTTCCAAGTTCCACAGTCGTACAATATTTTACGACATTCACACAGCAGCTCGAGTGAATCGTTTTACGTCACCACTGACAAAGGACAATAGTGTTCAGCTTTGGAGACGTAGAGGACATACAAATAACAAGATAAACACCTCTCCTGAAGAGGCCAAGTTTTTTTTTTAATCCTCCGTGTCTTCCTTGATTTGACGGGATGGACAAATGGAATATTGGCTGGAAACAGTGTTTTAGCTGGCTCATTTTAGGGGTAACGGGGGATTTGGACCCTCCGAAATGGATAGCAAACAGACAAACAAATAGATTGTGTTGGGTTTTCCATGAAAACCAGAACATCATTGGCATATAATGCCACCTGGCTTCAATGTCAGTCTTTCCTCTCATCTTCTAAGCTATCACTATCATTTTTTATCTTATTACAAATGATTAAAGAAAACGTTGTTTCAACATAATAGATTAACAAAATTAACACCATTTGAGCACCATTGTGGTTCAAGCAAGTGCTTGTATCCCAGGGGTACTTATGCAGTTGCTAGGAGGTATGTGGAAACATTGCGAAGTAGCTAAATTAATATGAAAAAATAGAAATTAGGATTTGACATAAGTGTTTGTTCCACACCACTAACTCTGCTGATCATACAGTTGTAGCTCCACGGCAGATAACAATTCATCCAGCAGGTTACACACACACACACACACACACACACACACACACACACACACTAGTGCAACCCATGGTCTTACTGTAATAAAACTTCTACTCCCACCTTGTTTTTCTTTTACCCTCCAGCTCTCTTCACCTCCGCCACCTTGTCTGTTTGCTGGAATCCCTCTCTCTTCTTTAATTTCTATCTCAGGGAGAGACATTATCATCTTGTTCTTTGTATGGTACTATCTCCTGGATGGCCTCTAAGCAAGGTCTATTTATGCCTCAATAATCTCGTGTGTGTGTGTGTGTGTGTGTGTGTGTGTGTGTGTGTAGGTGAGGTTGGAGAGGGGATTCACACGCGTTCACTCGCTCAACAATGTCAACCGTGCTCTGCAGATCTTGCAGAAGAACAATGTGAGTATACCAAAAAGTCGTGTTCCTAACCCATTGGACCCATAACCCATAGCGGTGGCAGGAAAAACAACCCATAGGAGCATTCATTCATTTTTACATACTGGAACCTGTCATTTAAATAACTCCTTATCCAATGTTTTGCGATACCTCTTATACTCTGACGTTCACATTTCTGAAGAAGTAAAGAATGATCGATTGTATCAAAAGCTTTACGTAAATCAATAAGCACACCGACAGAGTGCTGTTTCTTATCTACTGCTGTTGCTACATTTTCAATAAATTCCATCACTGCTAAAGATGTTGACCTATTGCTCCTAAACCCACATTAGTTATAACTCAGTAACATCTATTTCTCAATGAAGTCTGATTACAAATACTTTTTGAAAATTAAGCTAGTAAAGACACAGGTCTATAATTTGCAACAATATGCTTGTCACAATTTTTTATAAATTAGAATCACTTTAGCCATTTAGCCATCAGGAAAAGTACCAGTTTTAAAAGATTTGTTATACATACGGTATAAGTAAATGGTTTGAGAACATGGTTAATTACTTCTTTTATGAGTGATATCGATGTCATTACCATCCAAATGTCTTTATTCTTACACTTTCTGACCACTTCTAATACATCACTCTCACAAACTCCCCCAAGAAACATTGAGTTACTGTTTCAAATTGTCATCTCCATCTTTAGGAAAGTTAATTTTTTTTGCCATATTATTATATTATATTTAATCAGACGTTCTGCCCCAGCCCCCACTGTTTAACCCAAGTCGGCACCTACTGTATGCCAAATTCCATTATGTTTTACAGTGGACATCTGTATGTAACTGAGAAGTTAAAATCTTTTGATTATGCTGCAATTGGCTGAACTTGCAATGCCCTTTGTATCGAGCCTTAAGCGCTTCATTCTGCACGGCTTTCTCACTCTCAAAACAGCCTAATTAAGCCTAAACGTTTATCTCATGATAACATCTTGTACGTTGGAGATACACCTTTAGATTTTATGTCGTACGTAGGAGATAACATCCCGTATGTTTCATTTTGCCCTTCAGGCCTTCCATAGTAATAAGTTAGGAATCCACAGATAAATCTGAGGGGTCACTAGAGGATGAAAGAAATAAGAAAAAGAAAAAAAAGAAAAATGTCTTGTTGGAGAAATAGATTTTTCTTACACAAAATGTTTATTTTACTGACTTATATGAAATATTGGATATAGTTATCTCATCAGGCTAAAATCTTCATTAAAAGAAAAAACAGTCCTTGGTTGAACTGACTTTACACTAAGCCCTGGTCTCTTAGTTACTTTTGTTACTGTCAAGCTTTCTACTCTAGTACGGCATGTAGTTTACAGTGTTAACAGTGGCAGATTTAGCACTCAACATTCATGGTAATTTTTTACACAATGGGTATTTCATTTCACACAGAAGTAAACATTGCTCTTGTATTGCAGGGTAGCTAGACTCCTAGACACTCATATCAATCAATGGATTGATTGATTAAGGGTTTTTTGTAATGTGAACTGCACTAAATCATGTATTTTGTAAAATGAACCCATCTGTTCATCCCTCCTCTAGGTTGAATTGGTGAATATCGGAGCGGCAGACATCGTTGATGGGAATCACAAACTGATTCTCGGGCTCATCTGGAGCATCATTCTTCACTGGCAGGTGTGTGCCATGCACGTGTATGTCTTTGTTAGTGTGTGTGAGAATGTGTCAGCATGCTGCTCTCTGAAGGTATTTTTATTTGCAGTTGTATCTAATTTGGGTTGTATTTCAAAAAGCGGTGTCTGTTTGAGCTGAATGTATTTTATTTACGTTGACCTTGATGAGTATTTTCGGTAACCCTTTCTGTGACGCCCATGTCTATAATGCACTATAAACTTATAATGTGTTATAATCTCCTCATAGCACTGTATGGTTATAGTTAGAAGCAATCATAAACATTCATAATGCTTTTAAACAATCACATTATAATGCATTATAAATACATTATAAAGCATTAAAATACTGACTTATAAGATCAAATATCACAATACTTTATATTAATTGATGGTTATTCATAGACTGGGTAAACCCAGCTCGATCTGCCGCCGATTTGATTTCGCCCTGCAGCTCAGGCTAGAAACCTGTACATTTTTACAGCTTCCGTTACAAATCTGCGGGGACCAATCATAAACTGGCTTATCCACCTGGCGCGCTATTGGCGGGTTTAACACAATGCCGATAGAGAAGCGACAGCAAGCAGCTTTTTGATTACATTCAACATGGTGGCCATCAAAGCGCAGCAACCCATTGATGCCGCTGTTGCTGCTACATCACCCGGATCGTTGGTCTGATTGGTTGATTGCGTACAGAGTCATTTGAACTATGCCCGTTGATCACGCCTCTTGTGCAGTAGAAAATACAGAGCAGCCCCCCCTAGACTAACGTTCAATCTTAAAAGATTGAGCTTGGTCTGGTGATAAAAACATATGAGACAGAATAATATTGCTGTATTGTTTGTTTATAATTTAGAAGTATTAAATTTAGACTTTGTCCCCAAAATGAATAGAAGTGAATGAGGAGCCTGACACCTGGGAAGAATGGTGGTGTTAACAGCGGAAGACAGGGACAGTTTAAGGAGTCACTTTTGCTGATTAAACGTTGACATAAATGTAAAATATATAATTACAAGTAAAGTAGACTTGTTTTAGGTACTATCTATAATTTGAGTCAATTTAGTTTTGAGAGTGAGTTTTTTTGGAGAAACATTAAATTTGTTAAATGCAAATGTCCATCATTCAGTTGTTCATCAAAAAGGTGTGTCAAATTGGAGTACTCAATTTCTGTTATTACCTTTTAAACTAAATTAATTAATTCTACAACATTGTGTGCAGTGGTGGTTTTTGGCACGGGCGAACCGGGCAGGCGGCCGGGGCGGCATTTTTTCATGTCACAGGGGGGGGCAGCACGAGAACTTAAAAAAAAAAAATCATCTGCGCCGAAGCGGTTTTCTGTTATCTATCATTTATGTGTGTGGGCAACTGGCAGATCAGCGCCCCCAGCAGCTGCAGGCGCCCTGCTTGCTGAGAGAGGTCAACACCCCCTACTTTCACAACGAAATGGACTAGTCCGTAACAGTGTAAAGATAAACACATAGTGACAGGAGAACTGGGAAGTACACAGAGACGGAGCGTGACGAGTCTTTTTACTGACTTTCTTTAATGTCGATGGTCTAAACGCGAAAATGAAACAAAGTTACCCAAGCGGCTCAAATAAAATAAAAAAAGCGAAAACACTTGTTTTCGGCAGTAGCAGGACCTTCATCAGTTCCCGTGGCTGATGATAGTGGTGTCGGTGGCAGTGGCATATGTACAGTGAGGAGGAGACTCAGGAGGAGAGGGACAGAGATGAGAGAGTGAGGGTACAACCTGCGGTAAGCAGAACAACCCTTAAAACACTTTGCCCCTTAATAAAACTGAGTGGTGGACAAACTGTTGATGATAACACTACAACAATAAAATAAGTAGGCATGCTTTACTGTATGATTGCATTAGTAGCCTAGATAAATGTTGCACATCATGCAAACTTCCTTAACGAGAATTGTAGCTTTTCTATCTGCAATGGCAGACAATAGGGCTGCAGCTATCGATTCTTTTTGTAATCTAGCACTTTTATCAATCGAATAATTTTTTTTTGCGTTTTTAAACAACCAAAACAAATAATGCATAACGAAAATGATGTGGCTGTAAAATGATCAAGCATTTGGCTTTTATTTCTCAAAAGAACAGAGGTATTTATTCCAACTCCAACATTTGGCAATTTAATTGAATTAAGTTTTATGCTGTAATCTAGCCCTGACATCAAAGTAAATATCTGTTTTATGTAGATTTCTACACCTGCAGCATTTACCATTAGGCTACTAACAAGTAATATATAATTTCGGGGGTGAGCCTATTTGCTATGGTAACCTAGCAACCTGTGTGTGTTTGTGTGTGCATGCGTGCCGTGCGGGAGGAAGAGACGTGTGTGTGTGTGTGTGTGTGTGTGTGTGTGTGTGTGTGTGTGTGTGTGTGTGAGACAAGGGGTTCTTTTTTTTAGGCTATACACTCTTGCAATTGAACGTGATTAAGTTTACTACTTAAAAACATCAAAGCTAAACATCATATCTAGTCAAACGGCATCACGACATCGCTACAAATACAGTATGCGATTAAAATCAACGGCTGCTTAGGCTACGTTACCTTGTTTCAGCGACGCTTGGTGAATCAGCATGGAGTGGATGTTTTCGGTTCAGATGCTGAATCATTTAAGTCGTACTGCTGTGGTATGCCAGGTCTACTTTGCAGGAGTAGACACATTGCACCTTGTTCTCTTCCTTTTTTAGTATGTAATGATCCCAAACTTTAGACATTCTCTGCAGTTTCTGGACATCTTTACTCTTCGCCATCGCGCCAACTAAATTCAAAATGTATCACACGCTAGTGGTGTGCTTCCTGAACAACGGTCCGTGTGGAACAATCAGATCCCTGCGCGTATAGTGCGCGTGCGTCATAGGAATTTAACGAGGCTTCGAGGCAGAGTTTTTGCCTCGAGGAATTTTTGTAATCGAGTTATTCGAGTAACTCGATGAAGCGTTGTTTCACTCTCCAACGCCAGATGGATCGCACACAAAATGGATATATATCATATATCCATATATATGCTACAAATACACACAGGACTGTTGTATGATGATTATTACTGAAGCCTGACTGAACACTCTCGTCCCAGACGACAGCTAGCTAGCTAGCAGCTAACAGGGAAGGTGAATGTTGAAAATGCATCTTGTTGTCATGTAAGGGCCCTGTTCATGTTACACAGACATTTTAATTGCATTTTGTGTCTGTTAAGATACACAATGGCACTATTTCATTTATGCCCCCATAACTACCATTTAGCTAAGTGGGAGCGGTGGGCATTAGCTGCAGCAGCTCCGTCTAGGTAGCTGAAGTTGCGCTAACTGTTTTTGCTATAGACCGGTAGCCGGAGTTCTCCTTTAATGACGCAATCAAAAGCAAAACACAATTATTTAAGGGTGTGTGTGTGTGTGTGTGTGTGTGTGTGTGTGTGTGTGTGTTGGCTGAGTGTACATGATTGTGGGTAGCGTGTGTGCATGTGTGTTTGTCTGTGTGTGGTGTGTGAATATGCCTGTTAAAGGCTGCTACGCCTTTGGGGTTATCATTTGTTTGTGTGTGGGCACGTATGCCAGTCTGTAAGTGCTTCTGTATGTTGATCTCTGTTAGTGTATAGGTGTGTGTGTGTGTGTGTGTGTGTCATTGGAATGTGTCTGCAACAGTCTTTGTCAAAGCCTCCAATTAAAGTGGAAATGCATGCTGTGACCTACTCCCAAATGAGTCCCTTTTTTAACCAGCACGCCACATTCAATGAGTGTGTGTGTGTGTGTGAGTGTCCCTTTACTGGGAATTCACCTCGACACGTATTTACACAGAACTCAATTAATACAGTAGGTTTGTGTGTGAGTGTGTATCTGTGAGTGTGTAGTAGACTCTTTGCTCCTCTTCCTTAATCTATTACTGTGTGTGTGTGTGTGTGTGTGTGTGTGTGTGTGTGTGTGTGTGTGTGTGTGTGTGTGTGTGTGTGTGTGTGTGTGTGTGTGTGTGTGTGTGTGTGTAGTAAGCAAGGAGACAGAGGCAGAAAAAGAGGATTTAGTGGTATGGTGTGGGAAGAAAGAGAGGAGTTGAGGGAAACAAAACTGTCTTTTTTGTGTGTATATGTATGTGTGTGTAAGTGCATATGTGGCTGATAGAAAGGTGAGGGTAAGATATGCATAAGTAATGCAAAACCGGGCAGTGAAAAGTATGACATGTCCCTTTCTCTCCCCCCCCCCCCCCCCCCCCCCGAGCCCTGAACAAGTGCTCCAAAACTGTCACTCACAACTGCCAAAAAAATCCAGGCTGTGAGGATGCAGCCATATCCGAACACAGGCCTGTGCCTGGATATGTGTATATACAAGTGTCCTTTGACTGTGTGCACTTTCTATGTGTGTGTGCTGCCATGTGAAAGTATCTGTGTTTATGTGAATGTGTAGAGTATCTACTGACAGGCCACATCAAAACTTTGCTAGAAACAGAAGATATTTTTAAAATGGCACCTTATGTTAATGTTACATCGCCAGCCATCATATTAGCAAGGAATTTAAGTTGTTCTGTCTATCAGAGGAATTATTTAAAAAGGAGAGAGAGAGAGAGAGAGAGAGAGAGAGAGAGAGAGAGAGAGAGAGAGAGAGAGAGAGAGAGAGAGAGAGAGAGAGAGAGAGAGAGAGAGAGAGAGAGAGAGAGAGAGAGAGAGAGAGAGAGAGAGAGAGAGAGAGCATAGTATCACCATAGTCACTGATTCAACAGTTTTCAAGGTATTTTACTCAAAACCAAACTTTTCATTATCACAGTGGCACTGGAGGAAATGTCTGAGGATCACCAAAGACATCAGAATTGATCGTCCCTTGGCCATGCCTGACCATGGCAGTCCATCCAATAGTTGCTCAGATATTTCAAACCAAAGTTGGCCAAAGAGGGGCTGGTTGTGGACCAAACAACTGACATTGACATCCCAAAGAGCCCTTGAGCACAGCCTTGCTGCCCAGAGGATGAACCCTTTCCATTTTGGACAATTATTCTGGTTTTCTCTCACAGCCCTCTTAAACTTTGCTCTTTGTACACAGGACATCAATGGCTGGATTTCCATGAAATGTGCCATTGATATTCTTGCTTCCTAGAATATAAACCCTTTCCATCTTGGACACCCCTTGCATTATTTATTATTCCTAATTATTGAAACATCCCTCGGGACAAAATGTCAACTTTGCACACAAAATATGTCAACATCTAATTGGCAGATTGCTATGAAATAAGTCAATCTCTTATGCTTCTTGGAGAATAATTCCAATGATCCCAATTTAGTTTCCCCTAAAGCCATCCACTGGGCTAAATTGTCATACTATCCCAAACCTTCATTGTGTAAGGTCAAATAAACATTGAAGACTCTAGGGGACACCAACATAGCTTTAAACTGTATGTCTTGTAAAAATAACTGCATCAACTCTATTTATGTGTGCTTTATGTTAAGTTTTTACACTAGCTATACTTTGTATTTGTGTGCAGGTAAAGGATGTGATGAAGGATGTGATGGCAGGCCTACAGCAGACCAACAGTGAGAAGATTCTGCTGAGTTGGGTTCGTCAGAACACGCGCCAGTATCCTCAGGTCTGTTAACTTACTTCTCACTCTCAGTCTTATCCTCAATCTACAGGCTGTCACACTGGATCCAATGTTACTGTAGTTCTCTTCTACAGCCGCCTCTTCTGTGTTTTCAGCAAACTGTAGTCCTGGGACATAACGCCATAAAAAAACAGTTGTCTTATTGAATGACCATGTAAATGTCGAAGAAATGTCTTTCTTCATTTAAAACCAATGGCGTCAAGTCCAATGAGTCTTCTTTAGTGGTATAGAATGTTTTTACAGATTTCAATGGAAGGCAGGATGTCTTTGGATTCCTTTTCCATCTAGTTTTGCTCCATTTTATTTAGTTTCTTTTGGCTTGAATTATTATCTACTGTATTGAAGCTTCTAAGCTAAACAGAACACTCAGAACACAGCATATGCTTTTTTTTTGTGGATAAGATATTGCACGTTTTTTTTTTTTTTAATCTGGAACTTCTCAGTTCAGCTAGGTTTATGCTCTGTGTAATGTCCCCAGCTTGAGCTAAAAATGAGATCATCACGTATTTTGTTTAATACTCTTTATACCCTATATATATATTTAAAAAAAATGATTTGACTTAACTTTTTCAACTAACTGAGAGTAGTTACCTAGCACTAGTAAAATATTCTAGAGAGAGTCGTCATTTCAGCTGACAGAACCAATGGCCGTTTGAAATAAGGCTGATTTTGGTTCATTTTGTGTCTTTTCTTCTCAGTACATGTACTTCTAGGGCTTTGTATTACATTTGAAACCCATTTCTAGCTATAGTAGACTGTCACTCCATGGATTACAGTAAGAGCTCAGCCTGTCTAATATATACCTATAAAAGGTATATAAAGGTGTCGTACTGCATTCACAGGTTGGCCCTTTATCCACTATCTCTGTCCTTAGGTCAATGTGGTTAATTTCTCCAGTAGCTGGAATGATGGATTGGCCTTCAATGCCCTCATCCACAGCCACAGGTACTGTAAAATGGTGTGTGTGTGTGTGTGTGTGTGTGTGTGTGTGTGTGTGTGTGTGTGTGTGTGTGTGTGTGTGTGTGTGTGTGTGTGTGTGTGTGTGTGTGTGTGTGTGTGTGTGTGTGTGTGTGTGTGTGTGTGTGTGTGTGTGTGTGTGTGTGTGTGTTTTGTTTTGTTTGCAGATAGAGAAATAGAAATAAAATAAAACAATAATCACAAAGAGTGGATAGAAGAGGGAATGTTAATTATAGTGATAGACCGATTATATCAGCCGGCCGATATATCGGGCTGATATTTGCGTTTTTACTTGTATCGGCATTGGCCAATAGTGCTGCGTTCGCCGATAGTTTTTTCCTGGCATTATTTACAGACAGGCGTCCACAGGCAGCTCTGTGTTGCTGGAGATGCTGCAGTTCACATGCAGACCATGCACTGCCCCTCCACCACTAGCACCATAAAATTACAAATCAAGCACTTTATTTCAATGGCTACTTTTCAGGTTTATTGTTTTCTTAAATTATTTAAGTTGAGAAAGGACATTTTGTGATGACCTGATTATATCTGTCTTATAATGCAATGCATCATCAATGCTGTGTTGTAGATGTTGATGAAAGCCTTTTACCCTTGCACAGTTAACCATATGCAGTGCACCCATCCATATGATGCACATTGCACACATACTTTGGGTGCTATGAATGTAAGATGATTGCAGAAGTGAAACTGATCTTGTGTTTTATTATTTGTTAAAGAAATGGCAGAGCAGATTCCGAAACAAATCCAGTGTGGCATGGTTTACATTTTCATGATGTAAATTGAGGAAGCAAAAGCAGTATCAGCTCCAAATATCGGCTCAAGAAAATCGGTAGCCGTATCGGTCATCGGCTAAGTCTCATGAAAAACAATCGGTATCGGCACTAAAAAATCCGTATCGGTCGATCCCTAGTTTATTTGGCTGGTTGCCTAAATTGTGGTCTTGTTCAGACATTTTATGAAATACTGTAGATAAACTTTTTATTTTTTATTTAAATGCATTTTTTATTTAACCTTTTTTTTGAACCAGGAGTAAAAGACTCATTGAGATTAAAAATCTCTTTTTTTTTTAAGAGTGTCCTGGCCTAGACAGGCAGCAGCACAAATAATTGACTAATACTGCAGACATATTTACAAACATATAACAATTTAAAATAGAGACACAGAACAAAGTACAGAATTATAAGATATCAAAAGACATCACTTTAACAATCAAAACAAATAGATTGTTTATACAGAAGTTTATATGGACGTTAGTACACACAAAAATGGCTGCCGCTCTAACCATTCTGCTACGTTGATTTGAATGGGAAAGGTACACCTTGTAAACTCATGGTGCATTCAGGTGCACCTCGACAAACTAGACGTACCCATCTGCAATATAGTGGTTCTTTTAGTTTTTTAGCAGCAATTGACGGGTGAAATACATTATTGTTAGAGCATTTTAAATACATTAATTCAATTTGACCATATGGCCACAATAAACAAGCCATGCTTTAATTTTACCGATTGTCGTTTTGTGCTCTTTTTTTTCAAGTATGGGTTCAGGCACAGTTTAGACACCAGCACAGTATTAAAAATATAGTTTTAGCAGCGGTATCAAAAAATACCCAAATGATACCCAACCATAGTGCAATTAAACCAGCTCCCAAAGATTAAGGTGGTTTTGCAACTGATTCCAAGCAGAGAGAGCAGCAGCCCAATCAGCCCATTAGTACCAAGTAAAAAGTTTAAAGGAACACGCCGACTTATTGGGACATTAGCTTATTCACCGTAACCCCGAGAGTTAGACAAGTCGATACATACCCTTCTCATCTCCGTGCGTGTCGTAACTCTGTCTGATGGCTCCACCGTTAGCTTAGCCTAGCACAGATCCTGGAGGTAACTGGTTCCAACTAGCTTACTGCTCTGAATAAGTGACGAAATAACGGCAACATGTTCCTATTTACATGTTGTGATTTGTATAGTCACAGCGTGTACAAATAACGACGTCACATGAGACACAGCCATCTTCTAAATGTATATAAACTGCTAACTATTCTCAGAAAGGCAAAGCGGAGTGATATGCTTGCAGCTCTGCTCCAGAGCTAGTAGCAGTAGCAGGCTAAGCTAACGGTGGAGCCGTCAGACACAGTTACAACACGCACGGAGATGAGAAGGGTATGTATCGACTTGTCTAACTCTTGGGGTTACGGTGAATAAGCTAATGTCCCAATAAGTCGGTGTGTTCCTTTAAAAAAAGAATTAGCTAGTGTGAAAGGGACAAACATAGAATATGTCAGGTATTGCCTGCTAGCTATTAGTGAAATACGGCTAAGTGAAGGCAACTGGAAGAATAACATTGTCTTTGTTTAAACCTATATAGTTAATTTGTGGACATTAAAAAAAGGTGCATATTCCAACCAACAACATATCTAGTGCAGTGAAGTTGTAAAATTATGTAAAATAGCTGCATTAAATGACTAAATGAACAAGTGAATGAATGAATGAACAAATAAATAAGTAAATTAATCCGTAAATAGATAATTGATGAGAGCTGTATGAATAGATGGATGAATGGCTTCGCAGAGGTGAAACAGTGTTAATCTGCCTCTATGGATACCCATGAGAATTTGGGTATCAGGCCTGGACTCATGTAATTATGAATTAAATCATGGTTAGCTAGCATGAACATCTGTTCACAGTGTCCTAACAGGATACAGATACACAGCAGGAGATCACACACACCAAAGCCATCAGTCTTCACATAATTTGCTTTGGTGCTCCATGCTAACACCATTCTGTTTACTGGTAGTGGAATAACAACACATTTTGATAGAGCAAATGTTTAAATCAAATTACAAAATCAACTTACTATATTGAATTGTTATGGTCTACTTTTACTTTTAATGGTGGTTGACCGGAGAGTATGTACAGCTAAGAATCACTGCACAGCAGATAAATACATAATTGAATACTTATGAAGTATACCAGAAAATGAAGCTAAATGCATCGGCTGATGTGGGTTAATTACAGTGTATTTAATTTTTAATTGATAGGCTATATAATACAAACATTATAAAGTTGTTATTGCCACAATGTTAGCCCTTTTACTTTGGAGAATGCTTTGTCTCCTTTTCTCAACAACATTATCTAATCAATACTCAATCCTTCCTCCATGTTTGGATAAATTAAAATATAGATGCAGTGGGTATGTGATCCCTGTTGACTTGCCTTTTGCCTCTACAGACCTGAGCTTTTTGATTGGAGCGTAGTAGAGAAGAAGACGTCTGTAATCGACAGACTGGAACACGCCTTTAATAAGGCAGAACAACACCTTGGGATAGAGAGACTGCTGGACCCTGAGGGTAACTAACACACACACACACACACACACACACACACACACACAGTGATAATTCCAGAGAAGAATATTCAATTCAATTTCAATTAAATTTAATTTTATTTATAGTATCAAATCATAACAGGAGTTATCTCAAGACACTTTACAGATAGAGTAGTTGTAGACCACACTCTATAATTTACAAAGACCCAACAATTCCAGTAATTCCTTCAAGAGCAAGCTTTTAGTGCGACAGTGGCAAGGAAAAACTTCCTTTTAGGGAGAAACCTCGGACAGACCCAGGCTCTTGGTGGGCGGTGTCTTACGGTGCCGGTTGGGGGTGGGATGAACAGTGGCAATAATAGTCACATTAAAGATAATGGAACTATGACTAGAAATAGTAGTTGTAGTAGTTCATGGTGTAGCAGGGCACTCTAGATTTGTGAGGGATGTCGCTGAGATCATTACTCCGAGCATTACTCATATTGTAAACAGGTCAATAGTACAAGGATACTTTCCCAATGATCTCAAGCTTTGAGTGATTCCATTATATAAGAAAGGGAGTAAACTAGACCCTGGTAATTATATACCTGTTTCAATTCTTGGTTGTCTGTCAAAGATAATTGAAAAGATAATTTTTTAACAGATTGATAATTACTTAAAATCACAAAATCTACTTTATGAGTTCCAGTCTGGCTTTTGTAAATCACACTCTATGGATTCCTGTTTACTGTTTCTAATTGACTATATACAAAAGGAGGTAGATAATGGAAACTTCTGTGGCATGGTCATGTTAGACCTACAACCCCAAATCAGAAAAAGTTGGGACAGTATGGAAAACACAAATAAAAAAAGAAAGTAGTGATTTCTAAATGTACTTTGACTTGTATTTCATTGCAGACAATACAACAGCACATAATTTAATGTGTTCCTCATGATTTTTATTGTTTTGTTTTCAAAAAAACAAAATTCCTATTTTGGTTCTTGCAACACATTTCAAAAAAAGTTGGAACAGTAAAGCATTTACCACTTTGTAATGTTGCCATTCCTTTTCACAACACTTAAAAGACGTTTAGGGACTGAAGACACCAAGTGATGAAGTGTTTCAGGTGTAATTTTGTCCCATTCTTGCTGCAACAGTACGGGGCCTTCGTTGTCGCATTTTGCGCTTCAAAATGTGCCACACATTCTCTATTGGGGACAGGTCGGGACTGCAGGCAGGCCAGTCAAGTACCCGTATCCTCTTCCTCCGCAGCCAGGACTTTGTAATGTGTGCAGAATGTGGTTTTGCATTATCTTGTTGAAATATGCATGGACTTCCCTGGAAAAGATGTCTTCTTGAAGGCAGCATATTGTGCTCCAAAATCTTTATGTACTGACACAACCCCATACCATGACAGACCCTGGCTTTTGGACTTGTTGCTGGTAACATTCTGGATGATCCTTTTCTTCTTTGGTCTGGAGCACACGGTGTCCATTTCTCCCCAAGAATTTCAACATTTCAATAATTTTCTCACGTATTTGTTGGCAAACTGGCGATCCTCGGTCCATCTTTGCTCCTAAAGGACTAGACCTTTCTTGGATGCTGCTTTTGTACCAAATCATAATTACAATCACCTGTTTCAAATCACATCATTATTTAACCAATTTACCTGATTACTAGCCCTAAATTGCTCCTGTCCCAACCTTTTTTGGAATGTGTTGCAGGTCTGAATGACAGGAAAGGATGTATATTTACAAATGAAATTAAGTTGACCAGACAAAACATGAAATATTTTGTGTTCACATTGTCTGCAATGAAATACAAGTCAAAGTACATTTAGAAATCACTACTTCTTTTTTTATTTGTGTTTTCCATACTGTCCCAACCTTTTCTGATTTGGGGTTGTACAAAAAGCCTTTAATACAGTTGACCATTGTGTTTTAATGTATAAATTGAAAGCCATGGGTTTTAGTGAACTAGCACTGAAATGGGTGGGCTCCTATCTGGAGAATCGAATGCAAGTAGTGGACATTGGGGGGGAAGTGTCCCAACCAAAGGGCATGGACTGTGGGTACCACAGGGGAGCGTTTTGGGGTCACTTTTCTTTCTGCTATATATAAATGACTTTGATGCAGTCTTTTTTTTTTTTACATGCAGATGATTCTGCGCTGGTTGTTTCTCGCAAAGATAAAAATATGATTGAAAGCACACTTAGCGCATAACTTATAAATGTAAGCATGGGGATGGCTGATAACAGATATCACTTAATTTAAGGAAAACTGAATCTATATTGTTTGGAACAAAGATAAAGTTAAAGAAAGCCTCAGGTTTTAAGGTCCTAGCTGGACATACTGTAATTACTGCCGAGGAATCAATCAGTTACCTCGGATGTATGTTATCTGGAGTAGGTCAGGCCCAAAAGGTAATCACCAAAGTAAACCAGAGAGGCTGCTTTATGGCCAGAATATCAAAGTTTTTGGATGAAAAAACAAAGCTAACTCTGGCAGGAGCCTTATTTTGATTATGCGTGTGGCTCATGGTAAAATGGTGTCACAGGGAACCTGAAACATAGACTTCAGATGTCTCAAAATAAATTAATAAGGCTTATTTTAGACCTCCCCGTAAGAACTCATCTGGAATCTTTCCACTTTGAAAGGGTGGGATAGTTTAAAGTTGAGGATCGAGTTTCTCAGTTGCAGCTGGGTATGGTACATCAAATAGTTTATGGAGATGTTCCCAAATATTTTAGAAATTATTTTAATAGAGTAAATGAAGTTCACAGGTACTCCAGTAGGGGTAGCTCAACAGATTTTGTACCCCCAGATTTAAAGGAACACGCCGACTTATTGGGACATTATCTTATTCACCGTAACCCCGAGAGTTAGACAAGTCGATACATACCCTACATACAAACCATGATTTAGGTGCCACCCTAATCCAAGGAAAACAGCAGGGGAAAAAACATAAAGACTCCGGGGAATAAGCTCCCAAGCATTTCTGGGACATGGATGCACACAGATGGAAAGAGAGAGGAGTGAGGAGCTCAGTGTGTCAATGGAAGTCCCCCGGCAGTCTAAAACTATAACGGCATAATTAAGAGCTGTTAAGAGTTCTGTAAGGCTTGGTAGATGACTGACGACTATGAAGAGAAGCAGAGAAGAGAAGGGGTGCTGTGTCTGCAGCAATACAAGCTCCCCCGCCGGTCTAGGTAAACGCTGCAACCCCTCACTCCCTAACTATAAGCTTTATCAAAGAGGAGAGTTTTAAGTTAACTCTTAAATGTGGTGATGGTGTCTGCCTCCCAAACCCAGACTGGGACATTGTCTAGTGGGACAATAAGGTACTATGAGCTCTTCAATATATGATGTTGCTTGACCATTTAGAGCTTTGTACGTCAGGAGAAGGATTTTAAATTCAATCCTGGATTTTACAGGAAGCCAATGCAGAGAAGCTAATACAGGAGCAATATGATCTCTTCTCTTAGTTCTTGTCAGAACGCACACTGCAGCATTCTGGATCAGCTGGAGAGTCTTAAGGGACTTATTTGAGCAACCTGATAGGAAGGAATTACAATAGTCGAGCCTGGAAGTAACAAATGCATGGACTACTTTTCAGCATTGTTTTGAGACAGGATGTGCCTAATTTTGGCAATGTTACGAAGGTGAAAAAAGGCTGTTCTTGAGGTTTGTTTTAAGTGGGTGTTAATGGATATACTGTATCTTGATCAAAAATAACTCCAGTAGTGCTGGAGGCCAGGGCAATGCCATCCAAAGTAGCTATATCTTTAGATAATCAGTCCCTCCAGAAAAACGCGATTATGTGATCGCATAATTCAATGCATAATCAGCCAAAGTCAGCATATTTATGCGGGGGCTGCATTTTTTCAAATACGCCGCACTTTCGCTGCATAAATTGCAGATTTCCGCCCAAAATATGCGGGGCTTGCATGATTTCAGATTTTCATTGCAAAAAAGTCACATATCTCTTTTTCATCAAACCGCAGTTTTTGCAAGTTCCCACAATTTTTGCAAGTTCCCGCAATATCATTGCATAAAATTGCATAAATATCCCGCATATTCCATCGCATTTTTTAAGAAAACGTGCCGCATAATCAAGGATTTTTGCCCGCAACAATCACAAAAAAACCTGCGTTTTTCTGGAGGGACTGGATAAAGAGGTGTTTAGGGCCCAGCACAATAACTTCAGTTTTGTCCGAGTTTAACATCAGAAAATTGTAGGTCATCCATGATTTTATATCTTTAATGCATGCTTGAAGTTTAGCTAACTGACTGGTTTCATCTGGCTTGATTGATAGGTATAATTGGGTGTCATCCGCATAACAGTGAAAGTTAATTGAGTGTTTCCTAATGATATTGCCTAGAGGAAGCATATAAACTTAGCACAAAAGTAAGACAATTTGTGTTTGGTAGTTGTGATAACAATGCTTTTTGGCAATGAATCTTATACCGTTGGAAAGCCTTTTTAGTTACCTTTCAAATGGTGCCCCATTTGTAAGGAACATGCATTTGTGGGATGAACAGCAGTGCTGAGTAATGTGGGTTGTGCCCATGAAAAATTTGCCAAATCTTCTCTGCCAATGCCAAACAGCTTATTCTGCTTGTTTGGTGGATTGGATGATTGAGGTTTGAAGAAACAAGACATATTTGACAATTTAACAATTTATTCATTTCACAAACAGGAGCCTCAGTAGTGTGTGGAAGAACCATACACAGCCACAACAGCTGGCACCTCCTCCTCATGCTGGTCACCAGCCTGGTCACACATTGCTGTGGGATGGCATCCCATTCTTCAACCAGCATTTGTCGCAAGTCAGCTAGCGTGGTTGTGTTGGTCACTCTGGCACGAACAGCACGCCCAAGCTGATCCCACAAGTGTTCAATGGGGTTGAGGACTGCTGGCAGGCCATTTCATCCTCTCCACTCCCACATTCTGGAGGTAGTCTCTGATAAACAACGCCCTGTGGGGGCGAGCGTTGTCATCTTGGAGGATAGAGTTCGGTCGCAGACTGTGGAGATATGGGATTGCCGCTGGTTGCAGAATTTCATCTCAATAAGCCATTATGTCCTGTTACTTCAGACTTCAATCACCCACTCCATCAAACACCAAACAAGAGTCAACAAAGAAAAGCTGTTTGGCATTACAGAGAAGATTTGACAAATTTTTCATGGGCACAACCCACATACTCAGCGCTGCTGCTCATCCCACAAATGCATGTTCCTTATAAATGGGGCACCATTTGAAAGGGAATTAAACATCCTTTCCAACGGTATAAGATGTATTGCCAAAAAGCACTGAAAGAAAAAATACTGAGAAATAATCTGGTGAATAGAATTGGTCCAAGCACTGAGCCTTGTGGAATGCCATGGCTAACTTTAGCGTGCCTGGAGGATTCATCGTTAACATCAACAAATTGAGATCAATCAGTTAAATAGGACTTAAACCCAGATTAGTGCGATTCCTTTAATGCCAACTAAATGTTCCAGTCTCTGTAACAGGATGGTATGGTCAATAATAGTGTTGAATGCAGCACTAAGATCTAGTAAGACAAGTACGGAGACAAGTTCTTTGTCTGAAGCAGTTAGAAGGTCGTTAGTAATTTTCACCTGTGCCGTCTCTGTGCTATGATGCATTCTAAATCCTGACTGAAAGTCCTCAAATAAACTATTGCTATGTAGAAAATAACTGAGTAGCGACTACCTTCTCAAGGATCTTGGAGAGAAAGGGGAGATTAGATATAGGTCTATAGTTGGCTAAGACCTCAGGATCGAAGGTGTGTTTTTTCAGAAGAGCTTTTATCACAGCTACTTTAAATGACTGCGGTACATAACCTTAATAAAGACATACGGACCAAAGTATGGTGGTGGACTGGTAGCTGGAGAAGTGCCACTTCACCTCCTGGGCACTGTCAAGGTGCTCTTGAGCAAGGCACCGAACCCCCAACTGCTCGGGGCGCCTTTCCATAGGCAGCCCCCTCACTCTGACATCTCTCCATTAGTGCATAGGTATTGAGCATGTGCGTGTAATTCAGGCCTGTGTGTAGTGTGCGTAATAACAACAGAGTGAAAACATTGTAATTTCCCCTTGCAGGATTAATAAAGTATAAATTATAAAAACACTATAAATTAATTATTATATTATTAATTATTATTATATTGATCATATCTAGTAATGAAGTGTTAACCTCGGGTAAGCTTCTTTAAGTAGCCTCGTTGGGATGGGGTCTAAGAGACAGGTAGATGGCTTAGCTGAAGAGACCTTTAACATTAATTGTTGAAGGTCTATAGGATAAAAGCAGTCTAAAACCTGTATATGTCAGGTCTTGTCGTTCTTTCTAGCGGTCCTGTGTTTAAAGATGAATCCTGTTAGAAGTTGAGGGCAAAAGGTTTCGAGATGAGTTACAGCTCTCATCATATTTCACACCTTCAAATCGTGCACCTTAATTGGCCCAGTTGAACATGACGTGTCATGCTTTGATTGGGTGTTGCCATGGTTATAACTGTGATCACCTTGGTGGAAGGACTTGATCAGCGATGCATAAACTCACCGATAGGTTGGCAAAAATGCTCTGCTCAAAAAGTTCTTTGATTTTGTGCAAAATAACACCAGAGATGCCTTCTAACAAGTATATTCACCCAGAATTTGTTGACATGCATCCATCACTGCCAGGGTTGCTGCTGACCTAAGACCAGTATACAGACACTAACTGTAATTAAAACTGTCAGGCAGGGGTAAATTGAGTAAAGCTTACTTGTGATCAATTTTGCAAACATAGGCCTAGATTCAGGCCTACTACACCTATCAGAAATACTGCCAGCGATATTGGCCGGTCCTCTGGTAACGTTAGCGTCGTCCTTTTTATTGTCAGAAAAGACTGTTGTCAGAAACCTTAATATCTGATGACCAATTTGTGGTAATTTTTGGATTTAATGCATATTACATATTGAACCTTTAAAGAAAAAAGAAAAGTATTTTTCTAAGGAGGATGTTCATACTGACCATTTGGTTTACATTCTTTTAGCAATATTGTACCAAACTATGTCAGTTAGTGAATCTGTGTAATTGTTACTAAATCTGCACATCAGTGATCAACACCCTGTATATTTATTAGGGATCTAATGATGCATTGTGAATCGGTTAAAAATATATTTAAATGTGTAAATATTATAACTGGTTGAGATCAAAAATGAATCGCAATGCAATTTTTTAAACAGCCTAGGGCATGACGCTAGTTAACATACAGCAGGTAAAATAGCCTACCGTTAGCTGGTAACGTTAGCTGGCTTGAAATGGCTTCAAATGCTGACCGCTAAACAGTGTAGTGTGACTGTATTTCACTGGAGAGGATTCCAGCACTGGGATGTACAATAGTCTGCAGCTAAAGACACAGAGGAGACTCGCTGCATTTGCGACAGCTTGGACACTGTCAGATAAACAGAGACGGGACTTAGTGTTGCGTTTGGGTCCGGCTCCGTAACCCTGTGTTGCGGTCCATCTTGTTGTAAAATACCCTTCTGCCATCTAGTCTTTCTTCTTTTTGTCGTTTAACAGCAAATGACTGGTAAAACAATTGTTGTTATAAGTTATTGTTATTACAATAAATTGTTATTAAATAAATCATTTAAATTTAACCACATGGCTTTAGCAATAACCAAGCCGTTCTTTAATCTTTTATTTTTATTTTTTTTATATAAGAGTAAATACTATTTCGGTATCAGCTCAGAGCTGTCACTGCAAACAATGAAACAATGTGTCTCCTCTCTTTTTAGGCCTAGCCTCTGGAACAGATAAAAGACCTCTGTCCGAGAATCACAAGTATCACTCATTCCTCCTGTCCTCTGTCCTACTGTCTGCTGCTGCTGCTGTGATTCCTTACACTATCCCCTTCACGGTCCGATGATGTCATTGACGTGCATAATAATTAGCCATGTGCAAGTGTAGACAGCCTTTGTGTTAGCTTGTTTGTAACAATTTGCTATTAGCTGAGCTAGTGCGCTGTGCTTGTGTAAAACATAGTGGCAATGGATGAGATAGGCGGACAGTGGGAACTCATGGTATGTAGGTTGAGACAGTGGTACCCCAGTTCTCATTCAGGTCAGTGTCCAACATACCTCATAACCTTTCCTCAATTGAGTGTTCCTTAGATGCTTCTGTGTAATTCATCAAGGTCTTCCGAACCTTATTCAAATATGAGTGTTCCTTAACACTACCCAAAATGTTAAAAAGTTGCCAACCGATAACCTGTAACGCACGTCTCTCTCTCGCCAAACCAACCAATCAGATATTACTAAAACACATGAACATCAAACATATATAACAACACACAGTCATAAGTTAAATATTACTGTGGGAACCAAATATTTTAATCCAAACTTATGATATTTCCACAGTGATTGTTTACAGAGACAGATGCACAGGGCACACACACACACACACACACACACACACACACACACACACACACACACACACACACACACACACACACACACACACACATTCATTTACATACACAACATTCACAAATCCACAGAGCCTCATAGGTATGCACACACATTTAGCTGTGGTGAAATGATTAAAATTGAGATGACTGGATACAGAGTGGAGGAATGTGTACACACTTAGACACACACTTGGCTACACATTTGCAGATGGTAGCATTATTTACGTAGCCGTTTGTCTTTCAGACAAATAATAACATCCTCAGATTTCTCTGTGATGCTGATAAATGTCCAGTTTCCACAGCTAAAATATGACACTCGCTTTATCTATCTATCTATCTATCTATCTATCTATCTATCTATCTATCTATCTATCTATCTATCTATCTATCTATCTATCTATCTACTGACACACATCTTTTTTTGGCACACACTCATTTTTGTTACTTTGCATCTGGCTTTTTTTTTTTTCTCTCTGTCTCCATTTCTTTTCCTTTCCATTGTCATTTTCTATTTCTCTCATGTCTATTATTCGTACAGTCATAAGCTCACCACACTTTACACACCACTCTGTTCATTAGCACTCAATTTTCAATTCTTTCTTCCTTTCTCCTCTCCCTCAGCTCACCCCCTTTTTTCCAGCTTATCTTTATCTCTTATGGCATTCATTTATCTGCTGTGTCTCAGCCCCGCTGTGATCCGTCTCTATTAGTTTTGCCCCGGGCTGACTGGCTGGCCCACAAGCTCTCGGCCACCCTTCCTGAAATCACCGCTCTGTTATATCTCTCCTACACCTTTTTGGAAAACTTTGCTCGGACTCAATTTAGCTGTAAAATTTAGGGCAGGCTGACACACTGATGCTATGGTAAACAAAAAGAGTTAACAGTGGCCTACAGTTATTCATGAGCACAAAGAAAAATGACTGCATCATCCTCCAGCCTCTTGGATGACTTATAAGTGGCCATTGCATACTATACTGTAGTGTATACTATATATTTCTAAGCTTCAGTATATGTCAGAAAATACTGAAAATTTCCCAAAGCCCAAATTAACATTTTCAGATATCTTGGTCAGTCCAAAATCGAAAAATACTTTAAGACCTCTTTGTTTGCTTATCTGAAATTACTAATATGAAGTGATCGTTTTCTGTTTTATTGCAAACCATTCCCAGAGTAAATATATTTTAAAAATGCCGGGCTATGTGTTTCTTTGTGGAATATTGTCGTTTACAGTCATTTGATGGAAGAATCATGAATTCCTCTGGGGTCATGATCAAAAACCCATTTTGGATACATTTTTTGTGCGTGACTAAAACTGTATTTCATTAATGTATTAAAGGAGTAGGATGTGTGGTTTGGAGATTTCTTTCTGAAATGTTTTTATTTTCTTTCTTATATTTATTTTTCTTTAATTGTTTATGTGAATGTTACTTTGTTCTATGTCTAAGGCTCCCCTAAAAACAAAGTTCATCTACTATGTCTACTTCTGTCTGAAACCAGCCACCATTTGTTTAATAAATTACAAAGAATTCTGACGGTAAACTGCATGTGTCCTTGCTTCCTGCTCTTCAGATGTGGCGGTGCCTCACCCTGACAAAAAGAGTGTCATCATGTACGTGACATCACTCTTCCAGGTTCTTCCCCAAAGCATTTCCATGGAAGCCATCCAGGAGGTGGAGACGCTGCCGCGGGCAACTGTAACCAGCGTTGCCCGGGTGACAACAGAGGAGCACTACCAGATCCAGACCCAGCAGCGCTTTTCCCAGCAGGTTAGACATACAACACACACATACACAGATGGAACCGCATGCACAGATACACATGTTGTTTTAGTTCTCCCTGACATCACTGTATGTTGACAATGGTGTTGCTGTTACTAAGGCTGCCATGTGACACTGTGTTTTTGTTCTTTTTGACTTTCTCTGAAACAATTCCTGAAAATATTCAAAGAGTAAGATTAGTTTGGAGCAATTTTTATCCAAGCTTCATGTCCTACAAGCTACATGATGAACTTCTCCTCGATAGACATTTATTCACATCAGGTAAAGACTAAATTCCTGTCCCTCCATTGCAGCACTTTGTAATTGGCTGTGAAGTTGTCAGGCGAATTTCACCTGCTTTTTCCTGCATAAAGTACTTTTCTTTTTTTTTTAAACTATCGAACCCTCCCTTTGCTGGTCAGTCTCGCATCACCTAGAATCCCACAATGCAATGTCTTGTGAAGCAATTTGTTTGCGTCCCATAGGAATTTAATAGGGGCAAACTTCAAGTCAGGTTTACCTAGAATCCTGTAATTATGTCACTAAAGCAACTTTCAAATATGATATGAATGTGATGGAAATTTACACGTCCATCACTTTCATTAAAAAACAAAACAAGCAACAGCAATCTCGCTAGGAAACCAAGGAAAGGAAAGGAAGGAAGGAAACCAAAACTAATGAGCCCTAGATATTGTTATAGAAGCATGGCATCCTGTTACCATAGTTAAGTGCCATTGTTTCTGCGGTAACACATGTTGGATTAACCCGCCTGTCAGTCATCATGGGAACTAGTTGAATTGTGATAGTGGCATCTTTACTCCAATGCTTCTTGTCATTTTGTCTGTGCAATTTAGTGTTACTGTTGCCATGATGGCTTAGTGCTGTGATGATAGTAAGATGGCATGCATTGTGTCTGTACTTAGCTATGTACACTCACTTGGTCTTGAATATTATACAACTAAATGACTGCAGCGGTTTATACACTACATATTATCAGCTCCATAATATAATTATCTAACCAAGTTGCAAAATGAGGCTGCGCTCCTTCTAAGCATCAACAAAACCCATCCTGCCAGCTTGCCACTTTAGGGGTCTTATCAAATTCCCAACAGGACCCTCTCTCTATTGTAGTATTTGAGTGAAAGTGAAGGGGATTAAGAGTCAGAGGGGATGATCCCTGCACCCAGTCCTCCGAGTTGAATAGAATTAAGCAAAGAAACTCTTCTGATATATGGAGATCTTTGAGAATACATTAGATAATGATGGTCCGGGTAACAGCATTACTGTGGAAACACTTCATTTTTTACATCTCTACAAGCAATAAAATAAAAACAAAATCCCTCTTTCCCTGTAGTTCTGCAAAATACCATTAAGGTGCTAATTAGCAGCCACACCGGCTCACAAGCATAGTTTAAAAGAGAAACGCTGTTTGGATTCTACTTTTTAATGGTAAATTGGATAATGCATAGTTTGAGAGCATATTTACTTCTCAGTGGTACCACAAACAGAGCAGATTTTCCTAGTGGAGCAGATTCAAGCACAAGGCATGATTAAGAGAAGAAATTGCTGCAAATTTACGGTAAATTTTATGGTTATATACCCAGACATTTTGGCACAGAGAGCTAAAACGGTTATATGCCACAGGAGAATAACCTTTCCACTTTACTGCTCCAGAAATTGTATTACACAGAAAATACAATTTCACGTCAATCTTTTTTTGTCAAGCAGAATTGTTGTGTAGGTGTACTGAATAAACAATTTTATCTTTGCCTTGAGCTAATGGAATTTAAAAAAACAGTACTATACAGTATTTGCAGTTGAAGGCTGATAAAGATAGAATTAGCTCAAAAATAGGGATACTATATCAAAAACATACATCTAGTTATATACCGGTATTTTCGGTTTGCTCTATGGTAAACTAAAGATTGGCAAAAAGCTATGCTTTTACTGGCATGAAAAGTCCCTCAGTAATATAATTAAAGTAACTTACCATCTTAAGAACTTGCACACACAAAGCAGTAACAATTTATTTTCCCAAATCTTTAAATAAAACTTCAGTTCAGCATTCACCAAGTCACCATCCATCTGTCTACTCATCCGCTGATCCATCCACTTTGTAGTCGCATATTCAGGTTAGAGTGTCAGAGGCAGCAAGGCATGCAGATGTTCTTTTCCTGGCCAACTTCCTCCTGCTTGTTCCTGGGGACCCCTAGGCCCTGCCAGGCATGCTGGAAGATATAGTCACCTTTCAGTGTAGACACATCTATCTTATTTGTTCACTCACCACCTGAAATTTGTGAGCTTCAGAATGAAAATTGGCTGCTAAATTGAGACAGAAACTGGATAAAAGTGCTGTAAAAAAATCGACCAAATCTCAAGTCACAAATTAGATCCACTGGTGCTGACCTTTAGAGCTGAGTTAAGACGAGGTCAGTGTCATGCTATCGTGCTGATGGAGTGAGCTTCCTGGAGTAATGGCTGGTAATATTATTATCTCCCTCAGCTTAATGGCCACATCCTCCTCCCCCCACCCCCCACACACAGAGAGCGAAAGATGGAAAAGAAAGGCATAGATTTAGATGAAAAGATAAGAGGGGAAATAGAGGAAGTGGGGAGGTGTAAATATATATATATATATATATATATATATATATATATATATATATATATATATATATATATATATACTGTAGATGTACAGAAAGTTGAAGTGGGGGGAATGAATAGTGAAATGGAGCAGACAAATAGGGAGTGCGAGAAACAAGTCAGATGGCAATAAAACAACACATGGAGAGGAAAGAGGAGGGAACATTTTTTTTAATGACAGCGGCTATTATCTGCCTCGTTCCTCATTTGTCATCATCAAAGCGACGTTGTCACCACCTCCTTACATCAACATCATACTACCACCACCTGGGACTTAGGGAGGAAGAAAGCTTTTCATGGACATAAAATAGAGAAAATTACTAAATCCAAAGTTTGAGACAATTGCTTAAAAACTAGACAAAGTCAGCTTTTATGTGACATTATCTGAGGTGTCCTGATGCACTATATCCCCACCCATCCAGTGCTTGGAGCATGTGAAAACAAATGCTAAGAGTAATTTGCTGGCTGGGTCGCCTCTGGTTGTCTGCTCTTTACAGCATAAAAAAACATATAATCCACCTTGAAAGAAAGGGGAAAATAGTGAGGGGTAAAACAGAAGAGGACGATGGAGAGATGGTGATAGGTGAAGAGAGAGAAGAGAAACGCGATGGAGGTGAAAGGGGAGATTGATAGCTGAGGAGAAAGAGTCGAGACAGCGAGAGATTAAACTTTTATGCTGTCTGTGGTGAATGGTTGACTTGGTTTTAGAGATGCAGCGGCTCACCCAGCTGTCAAAGAAAAGGCAGCTTGGTAATGTCAAGAAAGCGGGAGAACCAGTCAATTAAAAGTGATTTGTCCCTCCAAAATAAGAGCTCAATTGTTTAAAAATGTGTAATTTAAAAGATTGAAGATGTAGGGTAAATCCTTGTGTCTGAATGGCTGTTCTTGTCTGAGCATGCATATCATTAATTATGTGATCACTTGAGAACTGCTCTTAAAGGTTACTTTTACACTTCACTGTAAGTGAGAGGAAGTTGCTTAATATATGTGTCTTATTCCTAACTTTCACTTCAGTCACACAACTAGAACGCAGACTACGAGCCAGGCCTTTTCATGCAACATCAGTGTTGGACCTCACAAATGCTCTTGTGTCTGAATGGGAGCAAATCCCTGCAACCAGGTTCAAACATATGGTGGAAAGACTGAAACCAGAAGAGTGGAGGCTGTTAGAACAGCAAATGAATGCCCATGTTTTTGGGAAGAGATGTTCAGCAATCACATAGGGTTAATGTGTCCACATTCTTTTGGCCATATAGTGCCTTTAATACACACGTCTTTAATACACATTAAGAAGCAGGACTGAAAGCCACAACCACACAGCAGAAGGAAAAACACAATCATCCTCCATTTGATTCCCATCCAAACCACTTAGAGTACAAAAGCTGCACAACTGAGTGTAATCCATATCTAAAAGGCTTCATCAAATCGTGTTCGCCGCACACTTAATGCTTTATAGCGGAGTGGTTTTGAAAAATCATCTTGTGAATTTTTCATTATGCATGTAAAACATTTAGAATGAATGTGCAGATTATTATTCAGATATAAACAATGATTACACATAGCAGTGTGAGAGTGATTTACTGTGCAGCACACCTACAGTTCTGGTAACCATTGTTTCCTTGTACTTTCCCAGTGCTGCCAACAGCTGCAGCACTGCACTCCCAACTCACCCCAGTCAAAATTTCAAAGTAGACTACTTTTATTTACTACGACTGTACTGCTGTATAGGCCTACATAGTTATTCATTACTTGCATGTTAATTTCATTGCACAGGTCTGTTGTTATTAACAGAATAGTTAGGGAAATATGCTTATTTGCTTTCTTGATTCTTTAGGATTGATACCATGTCTCATGTCTAGGAACTATGGAGCTAGACCTCTGAGTCGATTATCTTAGCTTGGCTTATCTCAGGTTTAGCATAAAGAATGAAAACGGGCTTTGCCCAAAGGCAACAAAATCTGCCTACCAGCACCTCTAAAGCTCAATAATTTGCGTGCTGTATCTCATGTTTACACAAATGCAAGAACTAAAGTTGTGGTTTTACCAGGAGACTATTATTATTATGGGCGCAACATGCTATAATTGTAACTAAACAAACAAGACGTGAAAAGAAAAAAGTGATTTAGTGATCTTTAAAACTGTTGGTAGACATATTTTTAAACTTTGGACAGAGCCATGCTAGCTGTTTCCCTGTGATTCCTGTCTTGATACTTTGATACGGCCTCATTTAGCTTCACGATGAAGCACGCACAAGTTTAAGAGCTGAAGGGGTAACATTTGACAGTAATTGTACCTCGTACGATTTCATGTGACAAATAAAACTGATTGATTAGTAGCTAATCGCCTCCTAGCTCCAGCTCCATAGTTAGCGTATAGTCTGCTATCAATCTACTCATCTAACTCTTGGCAAGAATTTGTATTCAACTAAATGTGGAACCCTTCCTTCAAATAAATTAAGAATATTCATTTGGGGAAACGGTTGAGAAGTGAGAGCTTCTAAGGTGGGATTAAGAATATTGTTAGCCATCTAGCTACATCCAAGACAAAAACAGAAACGTAGCCACAATGTGTATTTATTTTAGTGTTTTCATTGTAAACAATGAGAACTTATGAAACTAAAAATCAGTCAGTTACTTTCTGGCCAATAAATGATAGATGATGGTTAATCTGCTGAGGATTTCTAGTTTTGGGATAAATGTGTCATGTTGATGCCAAACAGACCAGTGATCTCTTTCCCTGGAGAGAAAACAAAGTGTAAAACTGGTGACTTTTTAACATCAGCAGGCAGAAAAAGACAGATGTCATGTCTCCATCAACATATTTTTATGCACATTTTGAAGTATGGCATTAGAAAATGTTGATGGAAACGGCAAAATTCTGAAAAACTACCTCAAATATGCAAAAAGAAGTGTTTACGCTAGCTTGAGGGTTTTTTTGCCTTTTTCGAAAAAGAGTTAATGCGCAAAATGGGAGATGGTAACAGCTTTGCCAAATAAGTTCTGACGTAGCGAACATGTAACTCTTACTATAGTCATGTGTCCATCGGATGGGGGAAGGATCGGGAAATGGGTCCCATCCAGTGCGTCGTACACAAGGTGCGTAGTGGAGTTGCGGTGTGCTATTGCCTGTGCCTTAGCCACGTCGGGTAAATTGATGAATTGGTTCAACAGCTTGAATCATATAGCACTGCACACCGCGTATACACAGCGGTTAACGGTTGTCTTACTGACACCAAATGTCTCTGCCACAACCCTGTATTCTGCACAGGTGGCCAACATTGCTATCTCTCTCCATTTAGCCTAAGAACTTAGCTTCTAAACTCTTTGATTTGCAATCTACAAACCGGTTTGCGAAAATAAACTAGACTTTGCGTAGTCTAGTTTATTGGCTCTAAACCAGTTGATGGAAATGCTTCTAATTCGCGTTTTGTTTTTTGCAGCATTTTGAAAATTTGCTTAAAATGCCTCTTGACAATTAGATGGAAACATGACCAGAGTGTGTCTGGATGTGTGTGGTGGATCTCTTGAGACAGAGGGTTGTTCACAACATCAGCTTTGACTCTGTGCTACTGTCTGTTCATTCTGTCCACATCTTTTGCATAACACATCTGTTCTCTCTATGTCTACCTCTGCCCTCTCTCATGTCTGCATCTGTAGCCAGGTTTCCATCCAGGGACTTTTGCTTAAAATACAGACACAAAAAATGTAGTATTCTGAACAAGTTGTGAACAGTCATAACATCAGCAAAATGAGCAAAGGTGTGTTTATTGCTTTGGAACTCAACCTTTCAGTCTTTCATTCATAAAAGGAAGAATGTGTTTCTTCTTTAAAAGTGGCGTACTTTAAGTACATTTTCCTAAAGGAAAGTAAATGCTTCAGTCTAATTGTAAAACAGTTCATTATATAGTGACATTGGGTTTTATGAGTCCACCACAACCTTTCTGAACCATATAAGATACAGTTTAATTTGTTGGAGTATTTCTGTTTCATCTTCAGG